>ML829514.1:31968-55616 GCA_009831015.1 Picea engelmannii | reverse complement strand
AGTATGAACTGACAGTTGCTAGGCCACTGTGTCCTTCACTCCAAGACGACTACGCAGAGAATGGAACTTCTACTTAGTGAATATTTTTGCAGTTTTTTCTACTGAAGGACAGAACTGTAGGTCGATGATCCCATCATGTACTAAGTCCTGGATGTAGTGCATGTGGATCTTGATGTGCTTCATCCACTGCCTTTGAATTGGATCTCTGCAAAACTTCAAAGTGATCTTGTTGTCACACCAGATGACGATCGGTCGATGAAACGGAATTCCCAACTCAGTGAGAAAATGTTGTAGCCACATAGCATGAATGGTTATGTTAACTACCCCTTTGTACCCTGCATCTGTTGAAGATAGAGAAATAGTAGCATGCTTCTTGCTCAACCAACAATAGGCCCATAACCAAGACAGAGCAAGTAACCAGATGTGGACTTGCGATCGATGTTATCACTAGCCTAGTCATAATCAATGAACCCGATGACGTCCATTGTAGAGTATGTTGCATAGTGAATCCCAAAGGTGAGGGTGCCTTGTAGGTATCGAAATATATGCTTTGCAGCTTTCCAATGTATCTCATGCGACTCTTGCATGAACCTGGAAACTGCTCCAACTGCATATGAGAGGTCTGGTTTGGAGTGTGTGAGAGATACAACAACCTCCCCACTAGTTATCTATAAAGTGTGTGGTCAACAAGTTGAGTGTCCTCGCCATCCTCAAGGTTGAATCCTGATAGGAAAGGAAACGGGGCAGACGTGTAGTTTCTCATGTGAAATCTCTAAAGGAGATCTCATGCATAGTTGTCCTGAGATAGTTTGATGTCTGATGTATCCTGACTGATCTCGTGTCCAAGGAAGAAATGTAGTGGACCCATGCCTGTCATCAAGAAACTGTCATGTAGAATCCTCTGGACTGCAACAATCATTAAAGTTGAGCAATCGGTGATCAACAAATCATCAACATACAAAACTAGGAGTAGAAGTGAATCAATCATCCTGAGCATGTAAACATCCAACTTACAACGTGCAAAGTTCTGTGAAAGTAGGTAGGAGTCCATCTTGTCATACCATGCCCTCAGAGCCTGCTTGAGGCCATAAAGAGACTTCTTCAGTCGACATACCAAAGATGAATCTTACATAAATCCTTGGGGCTACTCCATATAGATCTCCTCATAGAGATCGCTGCGAAGAAATGTATTCTTCACGTCAATCTGATGGACTTCCCATCCCTTGGTTGTCGCAATGGTAAGTGCCAAACGTATGGAATCCATCTTCGCTACTCGAGCGAAGGTCTCATCTTAGTCAATGCCATGCACCTGTTGAAAGCCTTTGGAAACTAGACTAGCTTTGTATCTGCTAACCTGTCCATCCACTGCGCTCTCGATCCTATAGACCCATCCGTACCTAACAAATTTCCTTCCTGAAGGAAGGGGAACTAGATCCCAAGTCTGGTTCTCGAGGAGGGATTTTTACTCCTCCTGCATGGTGAATTCCCAAAAGGGATTTCCAGCAGCCTCACCATAGTATTGTGGATCTGAATATTGAACCAAGAAAATATGCCTGGGTGGTATCGGTTTAGTGGCAATGAGTGCTAGAGGAGGCTCATTGAAATCATATCGAGTCCTCCTAGTATCAATTGGATCCCCAACAAGATCTCTGGCATCTTAAAGAGTAGTCTTGGCCCACTTGGGCCTTTGGTCGGGCTCTACATCTACATCTACATGCACTGACTCTGCATATGACTATATTGAGTCTGTATCTGGATCATTTGAATCCTATGAATCATAAATATCATATGAAGAAGAGTCTATGTGTTCATGCTCACCATCTCTGACAGGTGGAAGAACAAAAGTATCTGCATGCGGCTGTTGAGGTACATGCGAGACACTTTCCTCGAATTGGACACTTCGCTCAATGATGAGCCGGTCCAAGGAAATATCAATGAGTCTGTATCACTTCACACCATCAGGGTATCCAACAAAGATACACCATGTGCTCTGTGGATCAAGTGCCTTCCTCTTCTCAGAGGGAATCCTGGTCCATGCACATGAACCGAAAATATGAAAGTGGCTCACTTCCTATTTGAGGCCGCTCCAAGCCTCATAGGAGGTCTTATCCTTGACAGATCTATGGGGAGATCTATTTTGGATGTAGGTTGCATAATTAAGTGCTTCAACCCATAATCACTGTGGAAGTGACTTTGCATGTAGCATGCAAGATGCCATCTCTTTTAGAGATCTATTTTTTCGCTCAACAACTCCATTTTGTTGCAGAGTATAGGGAACCATCTGCTGCAATTGAATCCCTTCCTCATGGAAAATATTTGTATCGCATGGTTAACATACTCTCCCTTGTTATCTGTTCGGAGGACTTTGATTTTATTTCCTGACTGTGTCTCAACAAGGGCTTCAAAATCTTTGAGGTGTTCAAAGACCTCTGATTTTTGCCTGTGAAAGAAAATCCATGTGAAGCGTGAGAAAACATCAACAAAAATGAGCACATATCTTGCTTTGTTGATTGATGGATGCGAAAAAGGACCCATGAGGTCACTATGGATCAGATATAAAGGAAAGGAAGCCTTCTAATTCTTTCCTTTGTCAAATTTCTCTTGAGGGTGTTTTCCAAGAACATATCCTTCACAAATTCCTTTGGAGAAGTGGATGTCAAGTAGACCATCAACCATTCCTTGCTTGCTAAGTTGTTTCATATATCTGAAATTTAAATGCCCAAATCTTTCGTGCCATATCCTACTGCTTTCATCAGCATGGTTAAGCAAGAATGCACAATCTGGTTCAATAAATTCAGAAAATGTGTAGAGTCTATATTGATGATTTACCTCACCGGTAGCAACCCTGGAATTGGTTTGCATGTCATAGATATCCATTGCATCAGGTGTGAATATAACTCTCTTTTCGATGCCGGAGTTTGTCATCTGATACATAGAGAGAAGATTGACGGAAAGTTTGGGAACGAGTAGCACATTCTCAAAGCTTTCCTTTCTGAGTTTAATTCTTCCTTTGTCGGTGACCTCAACTGGAGAGTTGTCCCCCATCAAAATAGGTGGAACTTTGCATGCATCCAATGAAGAATCGACTTATTTTGTGGCTACCATGTGGTGTGATGCACCTAAATCTATGATCCAAGCATTGGGAGAGGATTTTTGGCAATCAAAACATGCTTATAATTATCTTTCTTGATATTCTGATCTTTTGGTTTCTTCTTCTTGACACCCTTGGGGATGCGATCTCCAAGGTTATTTTGTTGAAGTATTTAGGCCATTTGATCTATATGTTTTCGCATACATGTGGATTCTGAATGAAATCCTTTATGGCAGTAAGTGCATTTCTCCCCTTTTGTTTCGTTTCCACTTTTGGATCCGGAGGCATCGTTGAAGGGTTTTGAGTACCCTTCCTTCTTTGGATTTGCATTTTCTTTCCTTTTGT
The DNA here is from genome assembly GCA_009831015.1 of Picea engelmannii. Classification (NCBI taxonomy): domain Eukaryota; kingdom Viridiplantae; phylum Streptophyta; class Pinopsida; order Pinales; family Pinaceae; genus Picea; species Picea engelmannii. The sequence continues at coordinate 52,180 of ML829514.1, read as the reverse complement.
CTTTGTCTTTAGATTTTTGATACGGATGATTGCTACCATCTTGCAGAGTCAGTGCATGTGCCTTTGGGCCTTTGATTTTTCCCATATTGATGAGCTTGTTCTTCTCTCGTGTCAGAGACTCAATAAAGGCCTCAAGAGAGGGAAATGTCCAGGTGGCTCCAGAGGTGAGCCTAACTGAATGAAATGTAGATACAAACACTGAACCATTTGTTTCTCCTCCTTATATTTATCAACCCCGCAAGCCTTGAGTTGTGACAACAAATCCTTATACTTGGTAAAGAAATCTTGGAGATTGTCGAAGGTTTTTGTATCCAAAGTGAGCAATTCCACCTTGAGCATGTGTCCCCTCATCTCGTCCTATTTTCCAAAAATCCCTTCCATGGTGGTCCAGGCTTCATTGGGAGTTTTACAGGAGGATATGTGAAAGAGGAGTTCAAGAGAAATGAGACTACAAATAGTTCCAATGTTTCATCCATTCGATTTAGATACTTGGATTTTTCTATGGTTGATTTTGGTTCGGTTTTTGTGTCATGGTTAACCTGTATAATCCTCTGCCTCAAAGATGAATTATCATCTTCTCCTTCCATGCAATGAAATTGTACAGTGTAAGAATGAATTGTTTTGGAAATTCCATTTTTCTGTTGTCTTCAATATTCGATACCTACAAAAATAATTTGGTTTGTCTTTTCCCTAATAGTCTGTCAGCTCTGATACCATGTAAACGTGTTTAACCTGCATAGAATATATCTATCTAGAAAATTACATACACAATTTGCAAAGAAAATATGAGAAAACAGAAACAGGGGAGAAAGAATGGAAGAATTCTCATTAACCAAATGAATGAATGATAATTTACACATGATATACTCTGTATAAATCAACTAATGTGCACTAGAGGAGAATCCAATGCACCATAGTTGTGATCTAGACTGATCTGGACACACATCAGCAGTTACGGGAGTAAACTACCACCTAACCTAGTCTCTAAGGCAGTTATGGGAGTGAACTGCCACCTAGTCTAAGTTAACTGGTCTCTCAATCTTCAATTAACTGACTAAAACAGAATGAAGTGAGGAGGAGATCGGAGAATCATGAGTAATGTGCTAGTCTGGTGATTATCCAAAGGAGAATGTGCATTAGCTAGTGATTATCCCAATGTTGCATAGTGATAATCCCAATGTGGCATCTAGACTCCACTTAATTGATCAAACCGAAGTGTGAACTGAAGAGAAGATTCACCTAGAGGAATATTCTCCCTAAACTATAGGAGACTGAATAATGACTAATAAACATAGGGAAAATCTTAGGAAAAATAAATCCTAGGTGTGTGTGAAGTATCTCCAAAGGGGAGGCAGGTGCGGGGGGGGTTCTCTACGAACCCGGGGGGGAAATAATATTAAATTACTACTGGAATATCGGGAAAGACACCAACAATAAAGCAGAGGCATATGCATTACTTAAAGGACTCCAGCTAGCAAAGCGCCAACAAATTTCCAACATGAATGTTATAGGAGATTCCAAGACAATCATAAGGATGATGATCCAGGGAACTGAGTCAAAAAAAATGAGCCTAAAAAGAATTATAGATAGAATTCATGTAGACTCAAGGACCCTCACACAAAAATGCTTTCACCTTCTAAGAGAAAATAACACGGCAACAGAAAAATTGGCAAACGAGGCCATAGGGATACCTTATGGAACCTTAGGGGTGGAGGATATTGAAGTCTTAGCCCCACTAGTCTAATGCTCTGACACATGACAAGAGCTAGTGCGCAAAGGCTAAAGGAGGAGCCACTTGGAGTTCCATCGCGAGAGGTAAAAGGTGGAGGAAATAAGTGGCAGGTGTAAAGTCAATGACTCACCAGCTAAGGACAGTATAGGTTAACAATATATGGTATGATGGTCTAATTATGGATTCGGATGGTCAGTTTATCCGTTCAATTGAACTGGTGGGTAATCAAAGGTTGAAGGCTCTGATGCAGATGGATCAAGCGTGTAGCAACCCAGACACAAAGATGATTATCCAGGATGACGTTAGGTTCAGTCTTAGGCTCACAGATTTGAAGGCTCCAAGTACAACACACCAGGTAGAGTTTGTGACTTATCTGTTTGACACGAATTTGGCATTTATCGTCACATGGGAAGATCTATCTCAACATATGTCCTTGCTGGGGAGAATTTTAGAGAATTTTATATGTGTCTTTGGCAAGCCATTCTCATCCTACGCTCTCCCTGAATTGCATAGTCTTCCCAGTGTTGTTTGTATCCCAGAAAATTCCTTCTCAGAGAGTTTGGGCTCCCCCTCTATATTCCTTGTCTCGTCCACCGCCTTGCCCTCTACCTTTTCATTGCCTCGCCCAGGTCTTCGCTCCATGACCTTTGTTGGAACCTATTCCTTCCAACAAAAGATTCCCAATTCACAAGAAGCCCAATTCTCTACAGCATTGTGTCCCCCCTAGCAGCATAGAAAATATCTAGAGGAACCAAAGCACGCCAGAGATCATGCACTTGCAGGGTGTCAAGGGTTTACTAGTTGGTTATGTTCAACCGGACCCTGAGGCAGAGTGTGTAGGCTACCAAACGATGTAAATTCAGATGGGAGCGCTCAGCTCCACTTTAACCTTTTAACCTGATAGCCTCTCTCAAAACAGACATCTAATTGAAAGGCTGGAAGATGAAATTTATGCTCAGAGGAGTCAAATTGAAGAGCAACGCAGTAGTTTAGAGATAATGCAGAGTCAATTGGATCAGATGGAAAGAAATCATCAGCAGCCTAGTACACCAGCAAGCACCTAGAGAGCCTCCAAGAATGTAACTTTAGCCACAGTCAACCAAATCTCGGACCTGAACGAGCCCTATCCAAATTCAATTTGGGAGTAGCAGGGACATTCAAAGATCAAATTGAACCGGGTAGCTGAGTTTTTGTAAAATTTAAATGTCATGTTTTGTTTTACGTTATATATAAACGAAGTTTTCTATAGATTGTATTCTTCGAAATACAATAGATGTGATATAGCTAGGAAAGGTGGAAATTGAATGATCGCAAATTTTGTGTTAGCATTTCCAAGCTTCAAAGATTTTATTTCTCGAAGGTCTCTCATGGCCCTTTTTTTGTACTACAATGGATTTATCCACACTTTTTAGTATATATTTCCCAGATCTTGTTAAAAAAAAAAAAGTATCTCCAACAGAATAAAATGAACTACCTACTTACCTGGGGCCCAAGGCCCTGTGGAAATGAGGTCATGTGGATGTTAGGTGAAATTGTACAACTAGTGCAACCACCTACTCAAAATATGATCATGGTATCCCCCCTATGCTTAATCATGCATTGCAACAAAGATAAGTTAAGCACATAATAATCATGAACATAAATGAGCATGTAATCAATTATAAGAAACAACTATTGGAGATGGTAGAGAGGGAGGAAATCATGCTTGAAAGAATAGTCATAAGCTTGATTGATCCATCTTTCAATAGGACTACCGTATATAGATGATGGCTCATCTTCTTCCTCATTCTCATGGTTGTTGCTTCCTAGATATTGATAAGAACTAAGAGATCCAAAGAAAACCTTATGATTTCCCTGAGAAGGTGGTGTTGTGTTGGTTTTTTCACATGGGTGAGAAAAAACACATCACTTACTTTCCTAGTTAAGTCAACTAAACAAGATAGAGGTTTGTGAGTTGATTAGATAACAAAATACACATGAAACAAGGAAATAAAAATAAAAACAAAAGGAAATAGATGTTAGAGAAGCTTGCAAGAACTAGAACCATGAAAAACAAAAAATGACAATCATATAGCTACCAATGGATCAATGTATTGATAGGCTACCACCGTAGAGAAAGGCAGGGACTTATGAATCCCCTCTTCCTCCTTGGGAGGGCTCTTGATTTTCCTAATATAGAATTCTTCTCTTCATACAATGGCAAGTGACAATGAGGAAGAAATACAATATCAATCCTCTCAAGAGGTGAGTGGAATGGCCCTTGCTATAGTGCTTGAATGATTCAAAGAGAAACGAGGATTCTCCAAGAAGAATTATTGTAGCATAACAATACCTTGAAGTTCTTATTTTTCTAGCACACCCATGGCACATATTTATAGTGTCCATTCATGACAAGATACAACTGGTTCATAGTGTGAACAAGGGGCCTTTTAGGGAACTTCCTAGCTCTTGAACAACCTCCAAGCTAGATTTCGCTCATATCTGAGTGTAAAATCATGTTGGGGGTCAGACTGGAAGTGGTTGAGAGGCCGAAAAGATTCATAAATGTGTCGTTCATGAGAAGTGCACAGGTTTTCTCATAGACATTCGCGCATCTTGTGCATTCTGCGCACAGTACGCGATTAGGGTTGTGTTAGCCCGTGCATTCTACGCACAGTGCGTGTGCTTCCTTTGGTGAATTTGTGCACTTTTATTTTTTAACCAAGTATATGGTTTTATTCCTTTTTGATGGATTTTGATGTTGCAGGTGTACTAATTGTTGTTGGAATTGATGTCATTCTTCAACCGTTGTTTGTAATGTTGCGAACAATTTTTCGATGATAACAGATGCCCCCTGATGTGTGAGGTTGGGAGCATATGTACAGTCGAAATACATCAATGTTTATTTTTTTGAGAGTGCCATTGTAAGGAAGAGTGAAGAGAGGAATTGCAAGAGCAATCCACCGGAGGGAGAGGGAAAATTGTGGGAACCAAAACTTTCTCTAGGAAGAAAAAATAAAATTTGTATACAAACGAGGCGAGCATGCCCCATGCTCGTGTCATGAAACCAAATAGTGGGATTGTAACTGAGGATGTATGATGATGTAGATGGATGTAGCACCATCGGGGGTGGTTGATAATGATAGATGACGGTTCTGACTGGTGAACTAGCTCTAAAGAGAGTAATGGACGACTGTAAGAAGTGTCGATGACTCATAGGCGTTGATGGCCTATCAAATGCAGAGGTCCTTGGCTGGTATGGAAAACTGTAATGGTCACATAGTAAGACCCACCTTAACATGAGAGTTTGTTGAATTGTAATGTTATGGGGGTCAACGAAATCAGAAAGAAATGATGACGCTCTTTGTGTCGTCCGAGACTCCTCATTGAAAAGGTAATGAGAGTCAAGATACTTCCACCCTTCTGGAAATTGTGTTGATGTCGACAGGAAGGGAGACACGACGTCAAGAAGAAAAGTTCTTCTTTAAAACCACAGAGTAATAGGTGATATCAGGTACTAATGGGTAACATGGATCAAGTCAAGACACTATGGGACTCGGGACTGCCCTTGGTTGGGGTGTTGAAGGATGATTGGAAATAACCGAAAAACTGAATCTAGTATCAGGGGGACAACTAGACATAGGGTTAAACTGTGTTGGAGGCTGAAAAAAGTGGGAAAACTCAGAGATCGTGGTTGCATGGAGGTGGGATACTCGAGTTTTGTCAACGATGGCAATAAGAAAAAAAGGGTGGATGCCAAAACCAAGGGATACATGGGTTGCTTTGCCAGGTAAAAGAAGGCCATCAAGGATGACGGCTTAAAAAATCTATGTATATGTTGGAAACAAGGGATTTATACAATTACCAAATGAAATAAAGAATAATTTGCCTTGAGTATACAGATACAGAAATGGGTGCCCTAGTGAAAGATGGCTTGGCCTGTTTAGGGCACAAGTTTGTGAAAGAGAATTGGTGGAGGGTGGGGGCCCCATGGGTGGGTTTCTATATTGGGTAAATGGATGGAGGAGAATCTGCATATGGGAAAACTGATGGTGGATGATATGGAGGGCTAATGGAACCGCGGGGGTGTAGTCAACAAAACCAAGTGTAGGATGATATGACCCTGGAGTCCATTGGGAAGGTTAGCAACATGATAAGAAGAAGTATGAGGTTCATTCTCGAAAGTGAAAAAACTATCGAGACTCCCAATCCTAGGGGGTGAAAAACATCATGAGTGTCAAGTTGTCAAGGGGGACTATGAATGGGACAACTCATGTGGGGAAGAGTGTTATCGGTTGATAGTACCAAAATGTAGCAGAGGTGAAGGTACTGCAGAGCCGGATGTAGGGACCCTAAAGGCAAATGTTAGAGGGTGTGACTGGGATATGCAATTGTTTACAGAGGGAGTAATTACATGCCAGTGTCGAACATACACCTGAAGGGGTTGCAAGCTTTCTTAACAAGTACATGCATAAAAACCAAATACCCGATGTGAACAGTATCTCATGATGTAGAACATATAACAGTTATTTGATAAAACTGAAAGAAAGCATGCGTACCTGAACGTGGAATGAGAAAAATGCTCCTCCGGGGATAAGTGAAGATGATAACCTAGGGAATATGAATGTGTAGATGGTTGGATCAGGATCTCATGGTCGAGAATGGTTTGGAAAATGGAGGCTCTGAGCTCCTCTACCAGAATGTGGAAGTTGGGAAAAAGGGCCTATATATGGATGGTGGGCCCACAATGCCACCTCATTTGCATCGACCCTATTGTTGATATGGCGAGAGAGTTGTGAGGTGATTTGGAGATTATGGGAGCATGGGGATATCGATATGGCATTTGCAAGAGCCAGGTTAGTGACCTTATCGTCTTGTACTTTGTGAAGTTGGGGGAGGGTAGCTAGTAACTGTACGGAGGGTCGTACAAGAGGGGTTTTGAGGTAGGTTCCCACTAGTGTGTGGGAAAAGGGGGAGTACTCAAGCATATGTGTGCAGGTAGAACTCAATTTCCCACACATTATGTGCCATTTTTTTCCAAATAGTCACGCACTAATTAATGCACGGTTGTGGTGAGAAAACCCATGCATAATGTGAAGTTGTGTAGGAAACAATGGTGCATATGGGCGTGTAGGTTGGATAGATAGGCACACATTGGATGTGCGCCTGTATCATGGATAGCTTCTAGCCATGCATGGATGTGAGTGAGATGGTCATGCGTTAGTGCACAGTTGTTTGATGAACAAGTGCGCATAGATGCGCAACTGTCTAGGGAAAAGTCGCGCACAGTGTGCAGGCTGGGGGGTGTATGATTATTTTTTTATGTTTAAGATTTTTTATGTATGAGATGGTTGATCAAGTGTTTTTGGATGAATGTAGGTGATCAGCGGTGTTGGGTACGATGTTGGTCCACTAGCGAGAGCGAGACTGGGATCTATTGAGACAAGTTGTGAGGGAGCAGCCTGTAGTGCGCAGACACTTGGAATCCTGTTGGTTTCTTGAGTTTTTTTAATGTCCATTGATACGATCGAAGGAGTTCTTACTCCAGTTTTTTATTCGCTTGTGGAGCACTGATCTGCAGTGCTTCATGGTGTAAGGGGAGAAATTGATGTTCTCTGCAGTAGAGGACATCTATTTTTTGATGGGACTCTCATTCCGCAGGAGGGTATTCACCGTGGATCCCCATATACCAGGGGAGGACATGGTAGAGACCATCACGGCACAGGATTGTTCTGGATCGAACCCTATGTCGGGTTCAGTAGTACGGATTGAGGCCTTGGATGACTTGTTGACAGAGTGAATAACAGTTATGGTAATGAGGATTTATGGATCCTTGGGCACTCAGCATATCATTGGTGATCAGCTGAGGGTGGTTGAGAAGGTCTTGGATGGAGACATGTTCGCATGGGGTGTGTTGATGCAGACTCGGATGGTGTCCCCACTGAACCGGTGTCGGCGTGCCGATTCTGGTGACTTTGCCTTCGGGTCAATTTTGGTGGCCAGGTTCTTAGAGAGGGTGCCTCTATTGCACCCTTGGATTTTATTGGCACCAACATCATGGCAAGAGCCTCGATTGATACGGTGGGCGCATGTTTTGGCTCGACATGAAGGAGGGGAGGGTGGCCATTACTTTACAGCCATTGTTTCTCGAGTGTGGTGGCAGATGCCACAGGTGATTCTATAGTTTCCATATGTTGGTATGGACTACAGGCATGATCCAGACATGTTTCTACCTCCTAGGGAGGACTGGGAGCATAGAGGTACATGTGTTATCTATCTTTGTGATTTTGGTAGGTAGTGCTGGTCAGACATGTATATGGATGTTGACACTATATCTATGTTGTTTTGCAGATGTTGGACCCTGGGGTCAAGAGGCGAAGGTAGTCCGGGAGCCGACTCGATAAGAGCCCGTAGAGGCGAGGGCTGGGAAGAGACATCCATGGGATGATGTCGGTGCAAGATCGTCGAGAGACTCGCAGGGGGATGTTGCGGCAATTTTAGAGGACTTGCGTCAAAGGTTTGAGCGGGTCCTACAGGGGGTTCTGGAGGGTGTATGGGACCACATCCAGGATGACGAGGTCTTAGACCAGTGTGTAGGAGTACCACTACAGTGGCGGGTGCTAATCCGCAAGGCAGCGGTGGCGGGGGTAGCTATGATGGGTCGAGTTCCCCCTGGAGTTAGAGTGCCCCTAGTTGGTGGGGTACCTCTAGTTGATAGAGGATTTGGGGGGGGGCACTCTAGGGGAACCTTGAATGTCGAGTTCATATATATGGGTTTATGGGCTTGATTTTGTATAGGGTATTTGATACCCAATTTTGTATTTATAGGGATGATAAGACTTATGAGCCTTTAGGCAGATGTATATATATTTTTTGTAAAACATTGATGACCTTTATGATATATGTGGTGGATATATTGGTGATCATTCTTGTCTTTGTGTTTTGTGTTTATGATTTTTGATGTCTATTGCTATATTTTGACAAATGTATCATGCTATGTATATGATTATTTTAATGTGATAAATGCCAATCCAATACTAGGTTAGCCATGTGATCTGCTACTTGATTGAGGTTTCTTGGAATATGTGTAAATGTGATGGAATCAAAGTTGTGAGATAGGAGTCTAACTTGCAGGTATTTGTGAAAGAGGCAAGGATCGTGAACATGATACATGTTGTTGAGTTGCAGGACAACAAGTTGGGAATCTAATATAATGCTAAGGTGACGAATGTGGTGGTGACTAGCCTCGGCGAGGAGACCAATGACGACGTCATATTCGGCTTGGTTGTTGGTGGTCGGACTTATGCCACTGGAATGGAGTAGTACATGTGAGGGGGTATAGAGGGCCCAAGCGGCCAAAGAGATATTATGGGTCCAACGACTAGCACCGTCAGTGTAACCAATGTGGTAGGTTGATGGATGATACATTTGTCAATAACACGGGTAATAGATCAGACATGAGGAGTGGTGGTTGAAAAAAACAAGACTAAAAACTCTACAAATGTGCATAAGGAGAAACCTAAGGTAGGGGAGCTATGCTTAGGCATAGAACTTCTTCAAGTACAACCCGTTGATGGGTTCTTTGAGGGGGGAGCCTTCAAGATAGGCTAAGATGTAGGCACCTTTAGTGGGGCAATGTTGGATGATGAAAGGGCCACGCCATAATGACTCGAATTTCCCATGGCTGAGAGTTTCGTGGGCAATATCATAGGCTAACACGAGATCACCTTCGTTGAATGAGAAAACGTTGACATGGCGGTCAAAGGTGTCTTTAGATCATTTTTTAGCTGCCTCGTTGTGCTGTGATGAAGATCGATGATCTTCATCAATAGAGCAGGCACTGCTCTATTGGGGCAGTGTCAGGTAAGAGCTCTATGGCAGTGCATAATGTGGGGATTTCACACTCAATAGGGAGTGTGGCTTTGATCCCATGGACGAGGTGGAATGGAGTAAAACCGATGGCAGTTTTGACTGTTGTGAGCTAGGCCCATAAAGATGAAAACAACATATGGTTCCAGTTGGTATCGTGTTTGTTCACGGTGCGTTGTAGCATAGTTTTAAGGACTTTATTGACAACCTCGACCTGTCCATTGGACTAAGGGTAGTATGGGGAGGGAAACTCATGGGTGAATCCTAACTTTGCGGAGAGTTCTGCAAAGATATCGTTCTCAAAATGTTTACCATGATCGGAAACTAACTGTTGTGGGACTCTGAACTGGGTAATGACATGGTTGAAGAAAAAAATTGTTGTTATGTCAATAGTGTTGTTAAATGTGGGCATGGCTTCGGCCCATTTGATAAAATAATCCACAGCCACTATGATGTACTTGTGTTCATTACTGGCTGGAGGATTGCAAATCATGAAATCGATCCCCCATTTACAAAAGGGGTCAGTCGTGATGACTAGGTGTAGAAGAGCTGGTGGAGCTTGTGCTTTGTTCGCATAAAGCTGGCAATGATCGCATTGCTTGACAACATGGATGCAATCATGAAACAAAGTGGGCTAGAAGTATCTAGCTCGAATGATTTTTTGGGCGGTAAACATACCCAAGAGGTCACCACCGCAAGCGTCGTTGTGGAAATCATTGAAGACTATGTCAACTTCGTCAATGGTAAGACATCGTCAAAGGATGGTATCAACCCCGCATCGGTAAAGAATGTCTCCAATGAGGACGTATCGAGTGGCCTGATGGAGAATGTGTCAGCAGTCATCTCTAGAGAGGTGAGACCCAAACTTTTGTGTACAAAGGTAGACGAGAAGGTCGTCATACTAGGGGTTGTCTGAGGGGATGAAGAAGAGGTGTTCATCGGGGAAATCTTCATTTATGGGGGAAGCTTTTGCATTTGAGGTAAAAGTCATAATGAGTTCGGTTAAGACCAGAGCTTTCTTGATTTAGGGAGTAGAGAACTCTAGATCATATTCTTGAAGGATAACGATCCATCAGGAAAAAATTTCATTGATTTGTCGTCGACTAAGAAAGTGTTGCATGGGGTTGGAATCTACTACGACCTTGGTAGTTCGAAGCAAAATGTAATGCCACGGTTTTTGGACTATGAGGACAACTGCTAACGCGAACTTTTCATCATGATTATATTTCAAGGGTGGTCCTGAAAGGTTTTTACTAATGTAGTAAATCACATGTTCATGCCCATCATCCCCTAATTGAACGAGGACTCCTACGAATGAAACAGTTGAGGTTGATAACTAGAGGATGTAATCGCGATCATAGTCTGGGGGACTAATTAAAGGGGCATTGGATAGGGAAATTTTTAAATCATCAAAAGTTGTTTAAGCATGCTCATTCCATCGAAATGGGATATCCTGGCATAGTAAGCGGAGAAAACCATGTGCACGAGTGGCATAATCTGGGACAAAGCGACGTAAAAAGTTGGCTTTGCCTTATAGGCTCTGCAGTTGGCGTAAAGTTCTAGGTGGTGGAATTTTTGTGATAGCTTGGACCTTGAGGGGGTCCACAGTGATGTCCTACTGGGAGACAATAAACCCGAGGAGGTGCCCGACAATAACACAGAAGACACACTTGAGGGGCTTCAAGCGAATATTATATTAACGACATCGTTGACAAAAAATGCGTAAGTCATCTAAATATTGGGTTCGCTTTTTGGATCGAGCAGTGAGGGCGTCCAACTAAGCGAGAATGATGCGAGCAAGATCATGAAAGACGTAGTTCATGGCCCATTGGAAAGTAGCACTGGCATTTTTTAGTCCAAAGGGCAAGACGCGATAAGTAAAGGTACCCCAAGGGGTTGTAAAAGCGGTTTTGTATTGATCTACTGGGTGGATTTGAATTTGATTGTATCCGGAGAACCCATCCATAAAGGACAGTGCCTCGTCACCAGCACAATCATCGATTATTTGGTCGATGAAGGAGGTTGGGAAGTTGTCTTTGGGACAAGCATGGTTGAGGTCGCGAAATTGTGTGTGGACAGGAATAGTTCCCTATTTTTTGTTGACGGGGATGGGGTTGGAGACCCAAGAAGTGTACGCAATGGGGTAAGTTAACCCGACAACACGTAATTTTTCTATTTTGGATTTGATAGTCGTAGCTTTGGATGGGTGGAGGGGGCATTGCTTTTGACAAACTGGGCCGATATCCGGCCATGTGTCGATTTGATGCTCGACTATAGAAAGATTGCGACTAAGAATCTTCATATATGACCAGGAAAAAATATCTTGGTATTCCTGAAAGAGAGCTTTGTAAGCATTGATTTCTTCAGGGGAGCATGTGACGTTGATGGTGATCTCTTCTACGATGCCTGGTTTAATGGAAATGTCAATTTTGACTATGGGGGAGTTGTTGGCCATGTTGCCTCCTTCAAAAGCATCGAGGGCGGGAATAGGGTTTTTGAACCAGTCAATAAGCCTTGGAGAAATAAAATCCTTGGTTTCGATTACGCACATGTAGGCTTGATCAGGAGGGTGAAAGACCTCTTGTGAGAGGAAAAGTGCTCGATGGTGGAGCGCATTCCAAGGGAAATCGGGGGTAGTCATTTCCTCCAATATATCTTCGACGCAATGGAAAATGAGAGAATACAGGGGATCTTGGGAGATGGTAGGAGGAACCATCAATGGAGTAGTGTCATTGACCTCAGGAGATGAGGACCTAGAAGGGATATTGTGTATGGGGTGCGATGGCTCGCTGGAAATAAACCAACTATCAATACCATGTGGATGATATCTCATTCGCTCGGGGACAGACGAAGAAATTTAACGAATGTCAGTAATGTGAGCATCAGTAGGGAGTGTCAAAGGTAGACCGGGATGAGATGTGTGGCGTACTGCGGCTAATGTTTGGTGGAATTGAGGTAGAGTTGGGCAATGAGGAGTGTAATGGCCATATTCTGAACATATGGCCATATTCTGAACATATGGCGTAATTGAAATTGGTTCATAACCCTTTCTTGCATGTGGTTGAGGATTATGTAGTAGCAACGGATGTACTTGGTGGAGTGGCAAGCAATGGGGTTGCTTTAGAGAGTTGGATAAGATTGCGTAACTCGGGAAGGGTAGGACATATGTTAGTGGGGTGTCCTTCTCTTTCACTTAGTGCTCAAGGAGGTTGAGCTTGGGGAGGGAGTGGAGCTATAGGTTTGTTCTTCCTCTGTCTTCCCCCAGTAGTGGCGGTGTTGCCACCAGTTGTGGGTGGGGGTGCTGTGGTAGGAACTGGTACTAGGATCTGCATCGGTAATCCCTTTGTCTAAGGAGGGAGAGATGGTGTAGGAACCATGGAGGGTGGATGGAGATACCATACAGGGATGGCTATAACCATCTTAGGAAGGGTGAGGGTAGCAGTGACCTAGAATGCTTGGATGCCAAGTGGGGCATAGAAAAATGGAATTTGGGCAATGGATTAGGGGACTGTTTCCCAAACTGGTATTTTCCCTTGGAAGGGGGGGGAATCCAGGACAAGTGGTGCGGTGGTGTTTTCAAGGAATTCCTAAGGTAGTGGTTCTCTAACTGGTGGAATTTTGATGTGGGGAGGGGCCTCAATGAGAGGAGCATGGTCTCTGATATCTATTTTGTTAGAGGAAATGACACACACTTGTGCTGAAATAGAAGGTTTTAGGAGAGGTGGTGCTCCATGATAAGTTCCTAATAAGGATGGGTCTTTGAATATTCCAGGGCCAATGTTGATGACTGGAAAAGAAGTTGAGCTAGAGCGAACAAGAGGGAGGATGTTATCAATGTTGGTGGAATGATTAGGCTCGTAATGTGTAAGTTGGTTGATGGTGACGATTTTCCCGTTATGGGGGAACATCATTGTACGAAACACATAAGAGGCTAGCGCCTTCATAACATACATGTAGCTACGTCCGAACAAGAGGTTGTAATCAAGTGGGGCATCAATAACTTCAATGTCGATGAGGATGGTTTTTCCCCAAGCTCTACGAGGACATTTTGGAAGAGCCCTTTAGGGGATGATGGTCGACCGTCATAAGCTCTCAGGGTGATGGAAAATGGTACTAGCTCGGGTGAGCCGAGTTTATGCCATACTACTTTGGACATGATGCATGTGGATGCACCTTCATCGATTATGCACCGTTGAATAGTGATGTTTTAGATCTTAACTGGTATCTGAAAAACTACCAGAGTGGGGAGGTGTCGTTCTTTGCTATCTAAATCGAAGGTGATTAGCCAAGTATCAGTTGGGTTGACTGCCCCCAAGGTGGAAAGCAAGGATTTACACTGAGATGGACAGGTTTGGAGGACCTCGAATACAGACATGGTTGCAGGAGGATGTGCTAAGTCATCAACCAGACTGTAATTATGGGTTGCCCTAGCATAAGGATTATGGACATTCCGTCGTAAAGGTATGCGGGGTATACGGGGGTTTGGTTCAGTGTTAGGCCATGCGATCATCAATGGTTGTCCAGCTATAGTTGGAGTTGTTTCTGAGGTGGCTGGGGTAGAGTTTGGAGGCATGTTGTATGGACGGCTTCGTATTTGTGAAAGAATCTCTTCTTCACTGGTATGGAGGATATTGCGATTGGATGGATTTCTGGGTTGAGTGGGACCTGGATTTTTATATTGCCCCATTTTTGGCGGGGAAGAATTTATCTCTTGTTGGGTATTCATCACACCTTGGTGTGGAATGGATTTTTGCAAAACGATCAGAGGTGGTGGTTGCAGATAATGTTGTGGGGCCTTCTGAGGGATAGGTGGTGCTAGAGGGCATCGTGTGTTCATGGATTCCTTCATCCGTTTATAATCGGAAATTTGGGATCAGTGGTGAGTATAATGTCCATACTTACCACATAGAGTGCAAGGGAAGTTAAATCTGAGATTTTTGTTCTTCCCTTGTCATGGTTGATTGTTATTATTGACCCCTTGGGGGTTCTGGTTGCCTTGATTCTGGTTTCCCCCAACATGATGGTTTGGTTGGGGGTTATTTCCTCCTAGTCCTGGGTTGATATTGTTTCGATTTTTCCTTTCTTCTTGGAATTGTTCGACCGGTGGGACAAATTTCCCATATTCAACTGTTAAAAATCATGAACCTGTTGAATGGGAGAGGGCTAAGCAAATTTAATACCAGCATGTGGTTGTCCTGGTGGGGGAGAAACTGGTTGGGGGGGACTAGGAAATAGAAAATATGGATTGTTTTGTGGAGACGATCCATATGGCGTATAGGAAGTTGAAGTACTTCCACTATTGTTGGGGTTATATACGGGGGTTGGGGGTGGACCCGTACTTGATTGAGAGACCAGATGCATCTGAGGTACCAGTGAGGGTCCTCCCAACGGCTGAGGGGGAACAATAGGATATGACTCTTGGTGAGTGGGGGGGGGTAATAAGAAGTCCCTCCATATGGTTGACGATATTGATTTGCACCATAGGTAGGTGATGGGTGGCCATAAGGGTTGAGGTGTGCCATAGAACCAATCAACCCATCTGCAGCATGGGAAATCCCAAATTTGTCCTGGCCAAATGGTATGGGTTTGGGTGCATCACGAAATACTGTATACAAGTAACCTGATTGGGAATATATGAGGTCAAATTGTTGGGCATTGATGATGTCTTCCTCTTATGATATAGGAAAAGTGGATGTTACATCCTTGGAATTCACGAGGACAAGCAGTTTGAGAAACCAATCGAGACGTTGTTCTTTGGTGGTTTATGCTTTACACAAACCACGTCACCAACGCCATTCATGGATGCGGTCGACGATATGGATAGTAGTGGCTTGTTTCAACTCTAAGAGAAGTTCTAAGCCAGTTTCATGACGAACTGGTAATTGAAAAAAGGCAAAAAAGGCCTTAGCCAATGATTCAAAGGTCACATGGGACCCTGATTTTTTGTCCACATACCATTTGGCTGATGAAACAGTGAGAGTTCTTTGAAATAACTTCAAGCGGATGGAATCATCCATGATGTTGTTTGAAGAGCACCATAAGTGGAAAGTCATAACATGGTTGGGGAGGTCTTCCCCTGGTTTACGTTCAAGCTTTGGAATGTCTAAAGGCAATTTGTTAGGCATATTGGGCCAAGAGGCATCATGTAAAATGGGGTCATTCGTGAGTTTGGTTAAATCAAGAATGTTGAGGGATGCCAAGTATGGCAAAGGGGGATTTGGTGGAGGATTAGTTCCAGCCATTGTGTGTGTAGGTAATGGACTTGTCCCTTGAGAGGGATTTGGCGGATTTGTACTTCTCCCTTGAGAAGAAGTTTGTCCCCTACCTCCTTGTGAAGGAGAAATCATAGATGGATTGCCTTGGGTATTTGACCCAAGCAAAGTGGAACCAAGTAAAGTCGATCCCAAAACAGTAGCACTCACTGGGGTGTAAGATGGTTGATCTGGTGAGTTGGTGAGACTAGGGACTCCTCCTAGAATAGGAGGGAGATTTTGCAAGCATCTAGAATGACGGGGATTTTGTGGTTCCCCTATGGTTCTGACTAGCAAAGTGAATGTGTCCAAATGGTGACAAGAGAAAAATAAGTGAACAAGATCTTTTATATTTTTTACCTTCACAAAATAGTATAACTCACAATTGCATGTAATCAAATGAACATCATACATAAATCAACTGTAAAATAAACAAGCATGTGCATAGGTGGATTTTGTCTACGTGGGGAAAAACAAAAAATAAATGCTCGTGTCCTAAAAGACCTATCGTCCTTCCTCTCAATTTAGCACTAGGCCTTACAATAGCACTCGACAGTGGGGTCTGAATCCACTGGAAGAGGAACTAGTGAAGGTTGAAGTGGTTAGTTATAATGAGGGGTAGAGGGAGGATATCCTGAAAGAGTTGGAGATATTTCCCAATAGCCGCAAAAAATATGACCAAGGTGCAATTGCAACAGGGAAACCACGACCTAGGTAGATATCCTATGTTTGGCCACTAAGCACCTCAGACAAAGTGAAACATTTAGATTTTTGGCCTAAAAAACGGGTCACGGGTTGGATTCCCTCACAAGATTTGGGTGACTGAAGGAGGGATGCGCAGAACAACCGGACCTCGGCCTTTGACCCTTCACGGGTATCTCCCGGCCTTATGGTATAGGAACACTTGACTTGGAGGATTTGAAAGATCCCTATTCTCAACTTCTATTGTTTCAAAATGTGAGAACCTGATAACGAGGGGTTATTTGGATGCCTACCCCCGAGATCCTACCTATACTAAAAAAAATATTTTAGGCACCTCCTGTGGAGGGAAAATTTAGTGTGTTCTTAGAAAATATTTAGATGAATTGGGCTAAGAGATTGGGGTCATGGACCAACCTCTTTTGAATTAAATTGGTGTGGATAATTTCTAAAGAAGTAGTCAGATCTTTCAGAGTTCCTTTGAAGTACTTTGTGGGTACTTAAAAGAAAGCTTACTTCGACCTCCACTATTCTACTAGAAAAAATGTGTGTGATGAGTAGCTTTGTGTGCAAGAAAGTGAAAAGTGTGCAAAATATTTTTAATAAGTTAAGTGTAATATTGCAGCATGTGGACTTCCTGTGGTCCTTACAAATATTTTTACCTATCTTACTAGGTTTCTTTGGTACAACCTTGAGGAATATTTAAAGCCCTAGAGAACTAGCAATGTGGACATATGGGTCCTTACTTGATCCTTTAAACACCCTAGAATGTTGTCTATACTAACAAAGCTTTTTTGAAACTATCCTAGGATTGTAGACATACAGGCATGTATGGGCTGTTACTTGATCTTTTAAACATTCATAGAGTGTTTTCTAGACTAAGAAAGCTTTTTAGAAACTATCCTAAGATTGTAAACATGTGGGCATGTATGGGCCCAAACAAAGCTTTTAAGGTAATTTTCCAAAACCAAGAGGTACCCTAGGAGGGTTTTGTCGTCTCCTAATGATTTTCAAGGGAGATGAAATTTCCTTTCAACCACCTTTTCTCATTCCTGAGATCACACTTGAGTGCGGCGGAAGAGAATACTTGAGGTTTAAAATTGATTTCTAGTCCCAAATAAGTTTATTTGTGTTTGAAAAAACAATAACTTTAACTCAAAGTTTTAAATGTTGTTGGCACAAGGGCAGATCCAGGGTTCAACACTTCAACAATGCACCAACAAAACCCTAACTACCGGCCCTTTCGGCAACACCTGCAAAGCAAGCGAAGTCTCACCCGAGGTAGAGGTAGGGGGGTTACAGGACTCAAGTGTATGTAACCAAGCTGAGACACAAAACTGTGATTATAACACTTCGCATAATACTTAAGAACTACACACATTAATTCATTAGTTTTATTCACACCACAGATCAAACTCTAAGTACAAATTGGCGTAGTACTAATGAAAAAATACACTTCACACTTAGCATCATAAGTCAGATCTAACACATTCAACATATACAAAGCATTAAACATTCATAGATCCATCTATCATTCATAACATTCAATGCACTAAGCAAATTCACAGCATAAACATTACAACACAAAGCAAACCATCAACATAAGATTTATGTGGTTCACCCCAGTGTGGGGCTACGTCCACCAATGACTTCTTATTCTTTATTAGTCTTCAATATCTACATCCATCCAATCTTGTGAAATAACCCACAGAGCCAAGCTTCGCACTGGACAGGTGATATACTCACTAAGCACCAGATCCACCTTCCCAAAATCAGGTCAAGGCACAGAGCCAACTCCTCTAATAAGCACGGAGCCTTACATACACAGTCTGTTGTACAAAGCAACTCAGAACTACTTTCCTCTTACACTTAGCCACTTATGCACTTAGCTACATACTACATGGTTTGCACTAAGCACACTTCACTACCTCTACATTTCATTCCTTCCTATATATACTTTTATATCCCTTACAACAAGGCCTAATCATGGGTAAACCCATGGGCCAACATCCAAAAACCCTAATACAAAAACCATAATGAACCCCTTGTTGGGTCCACAAAATAAGTGAGATCCTACGATCTCAGCTCCGCTTGGGCTCTCCATCTTCAATAGCCTGTCGAAGTACAAAAGTGGTCAAACCCGACCAATGTTCCCTCAAAACTTGGTCGAGGGCCAACATACCCCTAACACTCACCTGTGACTCATCCCGAGTCACTCAGATCTTGGCAACATTACTTCGAAGGCCTTGAGCTTAGCTCGAGATGCCTCAACCTACTGCTTCGCCTGAGCCTCCTGCTCAGCAAGCTCCTGGAGTACTTGCTCATTAATAGGCCCTTTCAGGCGTTGTTCCACTATCGCAACCACTTTGTCTAGATGCGAGCCTTGTCCTTCGATCTCTTCAAACACAATGCAGGCTTCGTCCTGCATTGGTTGTAGCCTCTGTGTGATCTCCATGGCTCTGCCCTCGATGGCAGTAATTTGTTGTTGTCCCGCACACTGTTCTTGTGATCTCTTCATTCTCTCGACCGTAGTGAGTGACTTCATTTGTGCTTGAATTATCAGTGTCTGTTGTTGCACCTCCTGTAGCTACGCTTCCAACTTCCTAAGCTCTAGATATTCCTTGAGGCGTTCATAATTCTGCGCACTTTTGTTGCTTAACTACTTGCATTATCAGGTGAGGGCCCTGATCCTTCCTACTACACTCTTAGCATCTTCCTCCCTCTGATCGCGCACTTCCCGCGGAGTGCTTGGTACTGCTTGAATCTCCAACTCTGTTACTCTTGCTTGAAGCTGCTGGATGGCCTCAGCAAGCTTCGTTACTTGAACTTCGACTGCCACATTTTCCTCCTGTGCCAAGCCTGGCACAGATCGAAGTGTTCTGCTTACCACTTCTTTGATTGTAGTCTACTTTGCAAGCAGTTGGTCCTTTTCCCTCTGTATCTTCTCCTTGTCTTCTTCGAGCATCGCCCGGAACTCATCTTTCTCATTTTCATAAGCGATCACACAGTATTGTGCAACTTGTAGTTGCTCCAAGATTTCTTCTTTCTCTTTATTCAGGGCTTCTGTAGCCTGTTCCTTTTCTTCTTGAACTTTCTAAAGCCGAGCTTCTGTTGCATCTGCCAGTCGTCGAAGTTGTGCTAGCTCATCCCCCAACTCTACCGTCTCCGACGAGGAAGGCACAGTAGGTACTGCTCGACTCAATTGAATGGCTCATTGAATTTCTTTTAGTTCCTTCTCAACTCTTGCATACAACTCTTCTTGCTTCACGCCATATATTTGTAAGAGGTCCTTAGATGCATCTTCCATTGCTCCGCAGACTAGACTGATGTCATCCTCCGTGAGTGTGGCCTCCAGTTGGAGCTTACTTGCGTGGGTTTTCTTTCTAGCCGAGGGTTTCTGCGGAGAAACCTTCCTCTTCTTCGATGCTTCTGTCTCAGTAGGGGGATCCTTCAGTGGTGTAACTTCACCTTCTCCTTGTTTTTATCCTTCTTCCCCTCCTCCTTCTTGATTTACTTCGTCTCCTCCTCCTCCTACAGGCGAGCCAGGTCCACTTTCTTCTGAGGCATTGTCTTCCTCATCAGTCTGTACAACCTAGACTTCCTCCTTTTTCTTCTTCTTCTTCGCACTTGTCTACCCAACATGCTCGACCCGAGTGACCAAGGGGCTTCCTATGATATCAAG
>ML829514.1:0-31868 GCA_009831015.1 Picea engelmannii | reverse complement strand
TTCCTAACTACAAATGCATACTAATGCATACTAAAGAAACACACTAAGAAACACACTTTTACCTAACGACATATTAGACCAAGTAGATCTTAACTAACTCCTAAGTGTCTAAATATCCTAACATCCCCCCTTAAGAACAACTTCGAATAGGATTGAAGGATTTACAATAGTGACACAATAGGAGAAGGAAGAAGGCATTAGAGCCTATCCCCCCTTAATGACAACTTCCTGAACTCCTAACATAGATCGAAGTTTGGAAAATTTCTCTTCTGTAAGAGACTTTGTGAAAATGTCTGCAAGTTGATCTTTTGTAGGGCAAAATAGCTCTTCAATAACTTGATCATGAATTAGCTTTATGATGAAGTGCATGTGTAGCTCGATGTGTTTTCTACGCTAATGTTGAACTGGGTCTTTGGCGAGCTTGATGGCACTCTGATTGTCACACCAAAGGCTGGTCGGATGCTGGTGCTGGAATCCAAACTCTGAAAGGATCTGTCGAAGCCACAGGGATTCCTGACTTGCATTTACCGTTGCTCGGTATTCTGCTTCTGCTGAAGAAAGTGCAATAGCCTGTTGTTTCTTATAGGCCCAAGTGATTCCAATAAATGAAGAATTTGGACATGTTACAAAGGGTCCTTCCTTGATTTTGAAAACATTTGCTTGGAAATTATGCCTTTTGCCTCATTTCACTTTCGTGGTTGACATGTTGTCCTAGTAAGGGGTCACCCTTAGGAAAAGGGTTGCTACTAGGTGGTCTCCTTGAAGGGTTACTGTACCACTCCCACACATACCTATCACTTGGATTTTCAAGCACATTGACCCAAGAAGGGCGTGTACCCCATTTCATGGGAAGAAGGGGCTAAAGGCCACGAGGTAGATTATAGCTGCTATAAAAGAAAAAGAAACTAATACTGAAAATTAAGTGAACACAACAAATGAGGACCATCGAAAGCTGGTCCAACTTGAGCTCTACCTACTCAGTGCTCACCCTGTTCCCAAATTGCAAATTCTAAAGCTTGAAACCTTATAAAGGGGACTAGAAAATTTCAAATAAATGAAAGAAAGGATTGGAAATATGGCTAAGAAGGGTTATGGGAAAAATAACACCTAAATAGTTGGTAACTCAAGAGCAAGTGCACCCTCTACAGAGGCACCCATAAATGAGACAATATGATCCCTTGTATGTCATGAAACCCCATGCCCATAAGTCACACGCCCATCCACCTCATACTCTTTACATGGATTAGAAAGGGTCCTCTTGGGAAACACTCCTTGACTTGGGGAATGATCTACCCAATAGGTCACCATGACAACCCTCCCATACATAAATTTGGCAAGTTTTATAAGGTCTTTGAGCATTTGTTTATTTCGAAAAGGGGGGATTTGATGCACATGTTTGAGTGGTTCTTTTATTAGATATGGCTTACTTGGCATGATACTCATGACTTGTGGACCCTTGGAGGGAAAATTTGTTTGTCTTTGCAGGGCCTTTCAAGGTGAAAGTCTTTTCGTAGAGGCACAAGGTTATTTGGACCTTCATAGGGGCATGGAGCCCATAGGTTGGATGATGCACCCTCCTCCCATTGAACACATGGGAAGATGAATGTTTCCTTTGGAGGCCCTTGGACACCACGATATGATTACATGCTAGCCCCTTGCACCTCAACATTGGCCTTGGAAATCCTAAAACGTCATCTTCTATGCCATAACTGTCACATGGAAGCTAGGGATTTTGATGGGTTTCTCATGGTTGTTGGTGATGTGACATGATTTGATGGAGAGAGAGACACTTGGCATGTAGTAGAACACTTGATGGCAGGGCACATGGCCTTTGGAGGCCCAACGATCTTCACCAAAGGGGTCAACGTCTCTCTAGGAGGCCTAACATCACCCTTTAGGGCACGACATCACCCCTAAGAGGGGAAATTACTTTATGTATTAGTAATATTAAGTTGTAAAGGACAAATAGGGAGGGTCGACCTCTCTAATTTGATGTTGAATTTTGGGAAAGTGGACAAATTGGTTTTTAGTGATATTGTATACATAAAGGTCACTTTTATTTCATTTGGATAGAACTCTCACTTGAGAATTACATACTCTCGGTTGAAATTTTCGCCCTACTTGGGAAATTCTCTCTATCTCTCTTTGGTGCTTTGTGGATGGTTTTACTTGTCTATTGGAGGAAGAAGCTAGGTGCTATCTCTTGATCCTTGTCTCTTTGCAATTTTGATTGAATATTCTTGAAAAAGAAGGGTTTTTCATGCTATCTCTTGAAATTTGTAAGGAATTTATGCATATTGTGTTGTTTCTTTTTGTTTCAAGGTTAATTTGTTTAGATCCTTGGAGGAGTATAAGGGCACACACACCCTCCATCAAGATCCATCTTGTTGTCATTAAAGAAAGTTATCTTGCAAAGGTTGCTACAAGGTGTAAAAGGGATTACACCCTTGTAGATTTACCTTGATCGGGTTGGTTTGCTCTAGGGAGTAAAAAGGCTTACACCTCTAGAGAAGTAACAAATCCTAGCTCATACACAAGATACTCCATTATCCCAATTGATAAGGCAATGATCTACTTGCATTGGAGATTGTATATTCATGCATTGGTATACATGAATTTTTAAGATATTGCAATTGTTTAAGTTGGATCTAATTCTACATGCTACACGCTTTCTTGTGCCCTAGGGGCATCTTGATTGGCCAAGTAATTCTTATTTCTGTTATAAAATTTATGCTACATCCAATAAGGCTGCAACAAACTCATCTAAATCTCATTGTTTGCTCACTATTCTACCACTAAATTACACTTGCAAGCTCCCATAACTAATCTACTAGTTGTTAGTTATCTTTTGGGTGGATTGCTTGTTAATTTTGTTGCCTAGAATTTTCTATTGTAGCAATTGTTTTATACAACCATTAGGCTGTTACACAATTTATTTTTAATACTACATAACAATCCCCTAATCACCATCAAAATATTTCTTTAATCATTGGAAGTTTAACTAGTCACTAATAGCTTCATTTCCAACATCTTGTACTTGGTTTTGGATGGTTGAATTTGAAGCTATTATTATAATTTATTGTTGATATATATATTTCCATACTAATGCAATTTGGGACAACACGGTTTCTTGTTGAATCCCCATTGGTTTTGAAGCATATATTGCTATATATTGTCTTGTTCTAGGTAGGGCTAACATTGTTTTGCAGGTACACCATTCTTGACAACCATTTCCCTTCTCACAAGACTCTTTTCAAGCATCATCTCCACATTTAACCTTGAACTATAGGGGCACCTCTCACATCCTTTCACTTTCCATCTCAATTCCCCTAGGGTCACCCGAGATTCCCCCCTTGTGGTGATTTCATCATCACTAAAGTGAGGGGAGTCTTTATCAAAGGTGACAGTGGGTAAATACTCCCATATTTGTCACACCTTTGTGGTTTGGGTTGGGATTTTCCCAAGCTATAGATTGTGTGATAACATTTTTGCGTCGTTGCCAAGGAGGATTTTGAATCCTCTTTCGAGCCCTGAAGACACTTCGGTGAGCTTTAATCCCAAATCCTTTACTCATAGCTTGCTTGGCGACTCCATTTGAGGAAAATTCCCTTTTCAACTTTGAAGAATTTTATATCAATTTATATGGGGACTCCATTGAGGGAAAATACCCTCTCCATTTTCGATGAGCCTTGAGCTCATCTGGCGACTCCATTACAATAAGGTTTGAATACTTCACTTGTGATTGAGTTTGTTTACACATAATGAAGGATGGTTTTCTTGGTATGGCAAGGAACATATCCTGTCCTCGATCTCGAAGATGTTCTAGGATTCCCAAACAAGTTCCCCACAAAATATCTCAAAAATATCCCAAAGTACAACAATGATCCTTTTGGTGTTGTATCACATGTCCTATCACTTGTGAGATATGCATCCATGTTGGAAAGAAGACATGAAAACCTTTTGGTGTTATCATTTTTACACTCATTGGGAATAAAGCAACGAGAATGGATAATAAACTCTTCTAGACCAAAGAGTATCACTTCTCTCAAGAGTTTTCTTGAAGAATTTTTGAAGCACTGTGGTCGAGGATTTCATAGATTTGAGGATACTTATCATGAACTTCTCATAGCTTTACAAAAGGATGAACTTTTAGGTCTCTTTGAAACCAATACAAAGGTTGATGATAATGAGGCTTCCTTGGAAGAAAAATGCAACAAAAAATGCGAAGAATGCTTGACGAAAGAAGTATTTGAAGAACAAGTTCAGGAAGAGGAGGAAAACTCCAAGGAAGTGCTAGATCTTGACAGGACATCACCCACCAAAGAGTAAGCCCACAATGACGATATGAACAACAATTGACTTTTTTATCCTTTCAAGAATTGTCAGATGAAGCACTCGGCAGTGAGGATTAAAACCCTTTTAATGAAGAGGTACTGGAGCAACACGTCAATGAAGAAAGCTACCAAGAATAAAAGGAGGAATTCTAATGAAGTATGACTTGTTGAGGACCCAAATGGGACGTCAATATCCGCTCTCCCATATGATGAAGATGAAGTTATTCGACCTTTCTTTCCTCATGCACATGAAGATGAAGAAGTGATTAGTCTCAATGATGCAAATGATTTTGTGGACAACACCTCACACATGGTTGATCAACTCATTGATGATTTCATGCATATTGGGAGACGTAGACGGGGCATGAGTTGTTTCATTTTAAATGGAGATCCCATTTATGACATAGAAGGTAGTTTTCATATTAAAGATGTTGATATCTTACCTTCGGAGAATTGGTCTTCATGTGTATATGATTAATATGTTTGGCAGCCTGATGATGATATGATCACAGACCTTTTTCACCCACCAGAGGATAACTTGTCATAGTACACTTATGTTCATCCCCAACCATACCTTGGGGATTGTATTTTTTATCACTCAGAACCATTATTCGATGAATACTCTCAACCATCTTCATGGTCAAAATTTGATAGACTTGAGGACGTGGCCGACTCAGAATAGTCAGAGATCTATGATATAAGGAAGTGGTATTTTCAGCATGAGGTAGTATACAGGGATGTGAAAAGGCGTATAAAGAAGCAACACTTCTGGAATATGGAGAAGGGTTATGTCTCAAAATATTTTCATGTCCCTCATATGATGCCAGCTGTTATCACCGAAAAATTATTCGCAACATTACAAACAACGGTTGAATAAAGACATCAATTCCAACAACAATTAGTACACCTGCAGCATCAAAATCCATCAAAAAGGCATAAAACTATATACTTGGTTCAAAAATCAAAGTGTGCAAACTCACCAAAGGAAGCGCGTGCATTGTGCGTAGGATGCGTGGGCCAACACAACCTTAATCGTGCATTGTGCACAGAATGCACAAGATGCGTGAATGTCTATGAGCAAACCCACACACTTCTCATGAACGATGCATTTATGAATCTTGTCGGCCTCTCAACCACTTCCAGTCTGACACCCAACATGATTTGACACTCAGATCTGAGCAAAATCTAGCTTGGAGGTTGGTCAAGGGCTAGGAAG
Organism: Picea engelmannii; assembly: GCA_009831015.1. Classification (NCBI taxonomy): domain Eukaryota; kingdom Viridiplantae; phylum Streptophyta; class Pinopsida; order Pinales; family Pinaceae; genus Picea; species Picea engelmannii. The sequence goes on along the minus strand of ML829514.1, from coordinate 26,318 downwards.
TGCCCTAAAAGGCCCCTTGTTCACACTATGAACCAGTTGTATCTTGCCATGAATGGACACTATAAATATGTGCCATGAGTGTCATATAAAAATAAGAACTTCAAGGTATTCTTAAGCTGCAATAATTCTTCCTGGAGAATCCTCTTTTCTCTTTGAATCATTAAAGCACTATAGCAAGGGCCATTCCACTCACCTCTTGAGAGTATTGGCATTGTATTTCTTCACCATTATCACTTGCCATTGTATGAAGAGAAGAGCTCTCTATTAGGGAACTCAAGAGCCCTCCAAAGGAGGAAGAGGGGATTCACAAGTCCCTGCCTTTCTCTACTATGCTAGCCTATCAATACATTGATCCATTGGTAGCTATATGATTATCATTTTTTGTTTTTCATGGTTCTAGTTCTTGGAAGCTTCTCTAACATATATTTCCTTTTGTTTTTAATTTTATTTCCTTGTTTCATGTGTATTTGGTTATCTAATCAACTCACAAACCTCCTTCTTGTTTAGCCGACTTAACTAGGCAAGTAAGTGATGTGTTTTTGCTCACCCATGTGACAAAACCAACACAACAAATTGACGACCATACTGGGTACTCATAATCAAATTCCTCCCTATTTAAGTCTTGAGAGCACTTCTTTCTAATTGTTTGGATATGCATGTACCAAAACTGGCCTAATCCAATCTTCCAAAGTCAAAATTTAGAGCTAGGGAAAGAGAATTCCATCTTGAAATTTCTTTCCTGAAGCGTGACATGAAGTGCATAGCTTTCGAGGCACACAGACGTGCATTCTGTGCACTCTGCGCTCTGTGCACGTAAGAGCCTTCATAAACCCGTGCATTATGCACATTCTACGCACTTAGAGCAACTGACAGAACTACAACCCGCGCACAAGTTCAGTTTTTGGCAAATTGTAAGGGTGTTATGAGTGGTTTGAGGGCCCCTTGCCTTCATATTTTAATTTCTTGCACTTTGTAAAGCAATCACACTACACTTAGAGTCCTTTCTTACAAAGAAGGTTAGCTAACATAAGCACATAGGGGTAAAAAGAATCACAATTCTTCTCTTTGCTTTGTTGACACATGGATGGCTCATTTGGCATTTGTTGGCACTCGACCAAGTTTTGAGGGAACATTGGTCGGGTTTGACCACTTTTGTACTTCGACAAGCAGGTCGAAGATGGAGAGCCCAAGCAGAGCCAAGATCGCGAGATCTCCTTCTTTTGTGGACCCAGCAAAGGGTTCATTAGAGTTTTTGTATTAGGGTTTTGGGATGTCGGCCCATGGGTTTACCCATGATTAGGCCTTGTTGTAAGGGATGTAAAAGTATATATAGGAAGGAATGTAGTGTAAAGATAGCGAAGTGTGGTTAGTGCAATCCAAGTAGTATGTAGCTAAGTGCATAAGTGGGTAAGTGTAAGAGGCAAGTAGTTCCGAGTTGCTTTGTGCAAGAGACTGTGTATGTAAGGCTCCGTGCTTGTTAGAGGAGTTGGCTCTGTGCCTTGACCTGATTTCGGGAAGGTGGATCTGGTGCTTAGTGCGAATCTTGGCTATGTGGCTTAGTGCAAAGGAGCAGATGGATGTAGAGATTGAAGACTAATAAAGAATAAGAAGCCGTTGGTGGACATAGCCCCACACTGGGGTGAACCACGTAAATCTTGTGTTGATGGTTTGCTTTGTGCTGCAATGTTTATGTTGTGAATTTTATTAGTGCATTGAATGTTATGAATGATAGATAGATCTATGAATGTTTAATGCTTTGTATATGTTGAATGTGTTAGATCTGACTTATGATGCTAAGTGCAATGTGTATTTTGTCATTAGTATTGCGTCGATCTGTACTTAGGGTGTGATCTACGGTGTGAATTGTTTGTAACATTTCTTGTCACGGGTCCAAGAGGCATGCAGGTCTGCAAGTCACACAAATACTCAAGCGCAGCTCGGGAGAACTCTTGCTTTTCCAAGTAACATATCAAGCGAGCCTGCGAAGTTTTGCCATCGGCAGCCGAGATCCATCCATGAAGAAAATCAACAGTTATCGGGGTGTCGGAGTGGCCGATCTACTCGACATTTAACAGCAGAGGAGTCTCTTATCTCTAGAGGCTGAATGCAGGTCGTCCGATCCGGGGGGGACGTGGCGAGAGATCCCACAGAGTCGGGGATCGGGGAACTGAAAGTCCCGCGCACATGGCAGCAAAAGTCCCGATATCCCGATAACCGATCTCCCGATATCGGGGGAAGCTTTCAATAGTGGAAGGTAGGTGGCAGGCTATGCACCAAGGAGTTGACCGTCAGCAAGTCAACGACCATAAGCCATCGGATTTCGGGGAATCACAAGTTTAGTGGACACAAACATCGTGTCGTCAAGAATGCCGAAACCCCGATGGAAAGGTTGGACCGCGATCGCACCAGGACAGGTCGTATGGACCATGGTCTAGTCGGAAGGGGCTAATTCTCGGGAGAAGGGGCTCATCGCATATCGGGATATCGGAGATCCCGGAGGCAAGGAGCTCACGCACTTCAAACTCGCGAATCCCGAATCCCCGAAAGCCCGAAACCTCATCACACGCTTCCTTGCTGCCACGTCCATCCCCGTGTCATGCCAAGTCCTATTCTCTTCCCGGCCCCTATGTCTTGTCCACCCGGCTCGTGCACTTCAAAGCTCGTGAATCCCGCCACGTACATTTGTCTTATCATTTTCCCTCTGCCCATCCGTCCATGTGGCCTCTCCTCATCCCATATCTGCATCGAGCGTGTCCAACTACCCCTGCCTGGTCACCATCCATCCATCACTTTGTGTCAAGTCCCCCAGTCATCACGAAGGCCTCCATGTCCTGTTGATACAGAGTCGACCAGGTCTTCCCCGATCTCAGTGAAGCAGTTATTGCAGTAGTTAATGGTGGTTGAACATCGTTTCCTCCATAAATGAAAAGCCCAGAAATGACTGTAAGCTTGTCAATTCTTTCTCAGGTCCTTTGGAACATGATTGCGTCTAACTGAAGACCGCAACTGCACAGAGATTGCAGGCGCAGTAAGCACACGGACGTAACGCCTTCAATGCCATGTCTCGATTTTGCTTCCAGTATTTTTGTTCCAAGTATATGTAGGCATTTTTTCCATTTTGTAAAGGACCGATGGTAGAGCTGAGCTCCCGACTGTAATGCTTTAACTGCTATTCTAGCTTCCAGCTTATGTATCTATAAATGAGATTTCTTGCTTTATGACAGACAGTTCTCCTTTTTTCATCTAATTTCATATCATGCTAGGGAGTTCGTGATTGACTGAGTCATACGAATTGTTGTAGTTCTGCTGTGATAAATGATTTATCATTGCGGTACTACATTTTCTGGTCTTGTGCATTTGAATATAAGCTGATCTTGTGTTTAAATGTCTTCCTCTACAGTCTGTTAGGAACTTACTGTTTATAACAGACCTTCGCACTCTTCTCCATAAGTCTTCCGCCTGTTCACCCTTTACTACAGCTCACTGTCTGAAGTTTACGCAGGACCTCACTTGCTCATGCATGCCTGGCCTGTTTTCAGAGTTGGACACTACTGTTTAGAGTTTCCTTCCATTTGATCACCCATCTATGAACAATCGTGACACTAAACTGATGGGCGTCGGGCTCTGCTCCTGATAGCAATCCAGGAGTGACCTCCGTCGCCAACATGAATAAAGCTAATGAATTAATGTGTGTAGTTCCTAAGTACTCTGCGAAGTGTTATAATCACAGATCTATGTCCCAACTTGGTTACATACACTTGAGTCCTGTAACCCCCCCTGCCTCTACCTTGGGTGAGACTTCGCTTGCTTCGTAGGTGTTGCCGAAAAGGCTAGTAGTTAGGGTTTTGTTAGTGCGTTGTTGAAGCGTTGAACCCTGGGTATGCCCCTGTGCCAACAAATGGTTGCTTTGCTGGGACCTGAAACTGTGATTGCAGGGAACTGAAGTAAAAGAAAAGAGAATCTATGTGCGTAGATCTGCTGCTATAGTGCGCAGTATTCTACTTGACTTGCGAAGCTCTGTGCTAAGAAAGAAACCTGATTTGAAGAAAAGAGGTAAGATCTTGAAAAAGGTAAAGTTTTGTGCTTTGATAGAGTAATATAAGTGGAAATTTTTGTTTCAAAAGCATGAATCTAGGTATGTTTGATAGATTCTGTCCTAGCCCGAAAGCTAGGGTATAGTTAGAAGAAAAATTTGATTTGAATAAATTTGATAGAAATAAAGAAAGATATGTTATTCCTATGCATAGAAAGAATTTATGGACTAATGAATGGTTGCAGGAACCTAGAAATAATTTTTACAGATTACAGGTTCAACACTGTGATCCTAGTGCGCAGTACATGAGAAGTTGGGGAACATTTAAGAGAAAGAGAGGATTGACATTATGTTATAACTGCAGAAGACCAGGACATCTTGCTAAGGAATGCCCTGGTATAGGTCGTATTTGTCTTTATTGTAAAATTGTTGGTCATGAAGTTGAGGATTGTCCAAGAATGATTGCTAAAGTTGAAAGAATGAACATGAATCAAGAGAATAAGGGCACGTTAAAGAACCATCAAGAGAAAGAATAAGAGAAAGTTCAGACTACATTAGTACAGTTAAAAGAAGTAATGGATGATCACAAAGATGTCAGTTTACCAGAGATCATGAAATAAAAACAACACATAGATACAAGAATAGGAGATTTCGACATAGACTGTGTCCTGAATGAGGAGACACAAGTGAATATTATGACAGAAAGAAATTGAGAAATCTCGGGAAAGCCTATTGTGATACCTTCATTGGGAAGAATAGGCTTGTTTAAAGGAAAGATGATAACCCTATGTGGAAGAGTTGCTAATATACCTGTTATCATTCGTGGAACATCGACAGAAGAGGAATTTGAAGTTATTAAGTTTGTTGAGAACAATACCCCATTCCCTCTTTTGTTAGGAAAGACTTGGATTGAGAAATATCAAACCAGAAGGAAATCAAAGGAAGAATCTACAGAAAAGAAAAAGCAAGAACTAAGGGACTTCATAGCTAGAAAAGTAGATCGACTGTTAGAAGAACGAGAGGATAGTCGAAGAAGCAAAAGGCAAGAGAATTAGCTATAAGAGGGCAAGAAGGTTTGAAGGACCTATCCATGCAAGAAGAAAGTATATCCACCTAGGAATCAGTAAGGGAAGGGATATTAATTTTGAACCCTTGGAGAGCACATCAATAGTGTGAAGTCACTTTGATAGGAGAAGATAAGAATAAGAATGGAAAGAGAAATCCATAAACAGTTAAAGAGACTCGGATCATAGAAAAGAAGGCAAGGAAGCTCAATAAGAAGAAGGCTAAGTTGGAAAAGCTACAAGAAGTTAGAGAGAACAGATGGGAGATTTCACAGATTGAAACTTCTCAGGAGGCAGGTTTGCAGGCTCTGAACCTTGTCAGAACAACATAATTACGCAGAATGGGACTTCGCCCTGGAAAAGCTATATGACCATTGGAGGTGCCCTGACCATTAGAATGACACTCCAGAAGAGATAAGAAACACATTTATGGGTGGGTATATCGTCATTAGGCATTGAGATCGCGCCATAACGAATGAATTCGCATTGATTGAGGCATTCTTGTCCATTGGAGGAATATGTTATGATGCTCACTTACTTAACCTGTCAGATGCTGGACCGTGACCACTTTTTGCCACCTGTAATTATCCGAGCTAACAGAGAAGTGATTGTGTGTGTCAAGCCATGATATTAGACCTCGCCATCTGTTGTTTACCCCTCTATCCGTTCACCTACCCCAAATTATTTGGTAACAGTGAGAATGTCGACCGAGAGCACTGAGCTAGAGAAGTCCGTTTAAGAATTTCTGAAGAAGTTTATGGCTGATAAAGCCATGTCTGAAGGAATATAGGCGTTGTCAACCAAGGGACTGTAGGCTTCCCTGTCAACTAGATGTCGTTCGGGCCGTGTAAACCCCGCTACTGAGAATCGAAGCAAGCACCGTGACGATCTGGCTAACGCGAAGCAGATCCCGTTGGTCTTGCCTGATTATATCTTGCCCTTGGCTGGCGCGGTCAACCACGACAAAATATTACGAGACTTCGAGTACACATTGATCACCGCATACATCCCGAAGGGGATACGCGTGGTTGGAAGCCAGTTGGGACAGATCCCATCTCTGAAGAACAACGATTTCAATCTCGGTGACAATAATAACTATGCGATTCTCGCACTGTATAGATACCTGATGAAGACGACTGGGAAGAAGCTTCTCATAGTCTCCCAACCATGGATAAAGGAGCTCGCACAGTTCATGATATTGAATGTCATGAAGATTCCTCACTTTGGTTGACATCAGGAGGTTAACGCTTGCGTTGAAATCGTCTTTTCATGCTATCACAGAGAATACCTATGGCTCAATAGGTGCATTATTGTGGATCCAGTGTTGATCCACCTGATCAAAAGACTGAGCATGTAGGGACCCGACCCTCAACAGTTCTACCCAGGGAAGTCTTCAGACCGCTCCCTGGCACAATGCATAAAGGAGGCATACAACGAAATTGATAAGGGAAAGCAAGGCTACACGGTAGCCTCTATCCAGGATGGCGCAATGCGCCTAGATTGCCAACTCATAATTGGCAAACCTGTCAGAAAGAACTGCCCCACGCAGTTCACCGAGTTCGTGGTGGACCTTGCAGGGAAGTGCGTGGAGGGGATGCAAATGAACTGGGTGAACTACTTCATCAACGAGCTTGAGAAAGACTATCGCGAAGCATAGGATCAAGGATATGAGTTCCATTTCAGCTGGTTGCTAGTGTTGATTGCATTTGTCACTTGGAAAATGCCGGAAGAAGCAACCTTCCTAGAGATTGAACCATCAGAGCCATTGGCCATGAGGTTCTCCACCTTATGGTACATAAATGACATGTCCAAGCAGTGGCGGTTGAATACAGTGTTCCACGCCTACTATCAACAACTGAAGGTTTCCATAGAATCAGTTCCTCGCATGACATCGTGAACCTTGCACCAGTACAGAGCACTACCTAAGTTCCACGCAGACCGACATTTTATATATATCACTGAGTGGAAGGATGAGATCAAGGAGGAATTGCAATCCTATTACAAGCTGAATGATGAAGACATGGAGGAGATCATGAGGGAGTGGCTAACAAAGTTCCTTGTACCTGTTGATGATGAAGAACTCTCTGACCTTGATATCATAGGAAGCCCCTTGGTCACTCGGGTCGAGCATGTTGGGTAGACAAGTGCGAAGAAGAAGAAGAAAAAGGAGGAAGTCTAGGTTGTACAGACTGATGAGGAAGACAATGCCTCAGAAGAAAGTGGACCTGGCTCGCCTGTAGGAGGAGGAGGAGACGAAGTAAATCAAGAAGGAGGAGGGGAAGAAGGATAAAAACAAGGAGAAGGTGAAGTTACACCACTGAAGGATCCCCCTACTGAGACAGAAGCATCGAAGAAGAGGAAGGTTTCTCCGCAGAAACCCTCGGCTAGAAAGAAAACCCACGCAAGTAAGCTCCAACTGGAGGCCACACTCACGGAGGATGACATCAGTCTAGTCTGCGGAGCAATGGAAGATGCATCTAAGGACCTCTTACAAATATATGGCGTGAAGCAAGAAGAGTTGTATGCAAGAGTTGAGAAGGAACTAAAAGAAATTCAATGAGCCATTCAATTGAGTCGAGCAGTACCTACTGTGCCTTCCTCGTCGGAGACGGTAGAGTTGGGGGATGAGCTAGCACAACTTCGACGACTGGCAGATGCAACAGAAGCTCGGCTTTAGAAAGTTCAAGAAGAAAAGGAACAGGCTACAGAAGCCCTGAATAAAGAGAAAGAAGAAATCTTGGAGCAACTACAAGTTGCACAATACTGTGTGATCGCTTATGAAAATGAGAAAGATGAGTTCCGGGCGATGCTCGAAGAAGACAAGGAGAAGATACAGAGGGAAAAGGACCAACTGCTTGCAAAGTAGACTACAATCAAAGAAGTGGTAAGCAGAACACTTCGATCTGTGCCAGGCTTGGCACAGGAGGAAAATGTGGCAGTCGAAGTTCAAGTAACGAAGCTTGCTGAGGCCATCCAGCAGCTTCAAGCAAGAGTAACAGAGTTGGAGATTCAAGCAGTACCAAGCACTCCGCGGGAAGTGCGCGATCAGAGGGAGGAAGATGCTAAGAGTGTAGTAGGAAGGATCAGGGCCCTCACCTGATAATGCAAGTAGTTAAGCAACAAAAGTGCGCAGAATTATGAACGCCTCAAGGAATATCTAGAGCTTAGGAAGTTGGAAGCGTAGCTACAGGAGGTGCAACAACAGACACTGATAATTCAAGCACAAATGAAGTCACTCACTACGGTCGAGAGAATGAAGAGATCACAAGAACAGTGTGCGGGACAACAACAAATTACTGCCATCGAGGGCAGAGCCATGGAGATCACACAGAGGCTACAACCAATGCAGGACGAAGCCTGCATTGTGTTTGAAGAGATCGAAGGACAAGGCTCGCATCTAGACAAAGTGGTTGCGATAGTGGAACAACGCCTGAAAGGGCCTATTAATGAGCAAGTACTCCAGGAGCTTGCTGAGCAGGAGGCTCAGGCGAAGCAGTAGGTTGAGGCATCTCGAGCTAAGCTCAAGGCCTTCGAAGTAATGTTGCCAAGATCTGAGTGACTCGGGATGAGTCACAGGTGAGTGTTAGGGGTATGTTGGCCCTCGACCAAGTTTTGAGGGAACATTGGTCGGGTTTGACCACTTTTGTACTTCGACAGGCTATTGAAGATGGAGAGCCCAAGCGGAGCTGAGATCGTAGGATCTCACTTATTTTGTGGACCCAACAAGGGGTTCATTATGGTTTTTGTATTAGGGTTTTTGGATGTTGGCCCATGGGTTTACCCATGATTAGGCCTTGTTGTAAGGGATATAAAAGTATATATAGGAAGGAATGAAATGTAGAGGTAGTGAAGTGTGCTTAGTGCAAACCATGTAGTATGTAGCTAAGTGCATAAGTGGCTAAGTGTAAGAGGAAAGTAGTTCTGAGTTGCTTTGTACAACAGACTGTGTATGTAAGGCTCCGTGCTTATTAGAGGAGTTGGCTCTGTGCCTTGACCTGATTTTGGGAAGGTGGATCTGGTGCTTAGTGAGTATATCACCTGTCCAGTGCGAAGCTTGGCTCTGTGGGTTATTTCACAAGATTGGATGGATGTAGATATTGAAGACTAATAAAGAATAAGAAGTCATTGGTGGACGTAGCCCCACACTGGGGTGAACCACATAAATCTTATGTTGATGGTTTGCTTTGTGTTGTAATGTTTATGCTGTGAATTTGCTTAGTGCATTGAATGTTATGAATGATAGATGGATCTATGAATGTTTAATGCTTTGTATATGTTGAATGTGTTAGATCTGACTTATGATGCTAAGTGTGAAGTGTATTTTTTCATTAGTACTACGCCAATTTGTACTTAGAGTTTGATCTGTGGTGTGAATAAAACTAATGAATTAATGTGTGTAGTTCTTAAGTATTATGCGAAGTGTTATAATCACAGTTTTGTGTCTCAGCTTGGTTACATACACTTGAGTCCTGTAACCCCCCTACCTCTACCTCGGGTGAGACTTCGCTTGCTTTGCAGGTGTTGCCGAAAGGGCCGGTAGTTAGGGTTTTGTTGGTGCATTGTTGAAGTGTTGAACCCTGGATCTGCCCTTGTGCCAACAACATTTAAAACTTTGAGTTAAAGTTATTGTTTTTTCAAACACAAATAAACTTATTTGGGACTAGAAATCAATTTTAAACCTCAAGTATTCTCTTCCGCCGCACTCAAGTGTGATCTCAGGAATGAGAAAAGGTGGTTGAAAGGAAATTTCATCTCCCTTGAAAATCATTAGGAGACGACAAAACCCTCCTAGGGTACCTCTTGGTTTTGGAAAATTACCTTAAAAGCTTTGTTTGGGCCCATACATGCCCACATGTTTACAATCTTAGGATAGTTTCTAAAAAGCTTTCTTAGTCTAGAAAACACTCTATGAATGTTTAAAAGATCAAGTAACAGCCCATACATGCCTGTATGTCTACAATCCTAGGATAGTTTCAAAAAAGCTTTGTTAGTATAGACAACATTCTAGGGTGTTTAAAGGATCAAGTAAGGACCCATATGTCCACATTGCTAGTTCTCTAGGGCTTTAAATATTCCTCAAGGTTGTACCAAAGAAACCTAGTAAGATAGGTAAAAATATTTGTAAGGACCACAGGAAGTCCACATGCTGCAATATTACACTTAACTTATTAAAAATATTTTGCACACTTTTCACTTTCTTGCACACAAAGCTACTCATCACACACATTTTTTCTAGTAGAATAGTGGAGGTCGAAGTAAGCTTTCTTTTAAGTACCCACAAAGTACTTCAAAGGAACTCTGAAAGATCTGACTACTTCTTTAGAAATTATCCACACCAATTTAATTCAAAAGAGGTTGGTCCATGACCCCAATCTCTTAGCCCAATTCATCTAAATATTTTCTAAGAACACACTAAATTTTCCCTCCACAGGAGGTGCCTAAAATATTTTTTTTAGTATAGGTAGGATCTCGGGGGTAGGCATCCAAATAACCCCTCGTTATCAGGTTCTCACATTTTGAAACAATAGAAGTTGAGAATAGGGATCTTTCAAATCCTCCAAGTCAAGTGTTCCTATACCATAAGGCCGGGAGATACCCGTGAAGGGTCAAAGGCCGAGGTCCGGTTGTTCTGCGCATCCCTCCTTCAGTCACCCAAATCTTGTGAGGGAATCCAACCCGTGACCCGTTTTTTAGGCCAAAAATCTAAATGTTTCACTTTGTCTGAGGTGCTTAGTGGCCAAACATAGGATATCTACCTAGGTCGTGGTTTCCCTGTTGCAATTGCACCTTGGTCATATTTTTTGCGGCTATTGGGAAATATCTCCAACTCTTTCAGGATATCCTCCCTCTACCCCTCATTATAACTAACCACTTCAACCTTCACTAGTTCCTCTTCCAGTGGATTCAGACCCCACTGTCGAGTGCTATTGTAAGGCCTAGTGCTAAATTGAGAGGAAGGACGATAGGTCTTTTAGGACACGAGCATTTATTTTTTGTTTTTCCCCACGTAGACAAAATCCACCTATGCACATGCTTGTTTATTTTACAGTTGATTTATGTATGATGTTCATTTGATTACATGCAATTGTGAGTTATACTATTTTGTGAAGGTAAAAAATATAAAAGATCTTGTTCACTTATTTTTCTCTTGTCACCATTTGGACACATTCACTTTGCTAGTCAGAACCATAGGGGAACCACAAAATCCCCGTCATTCTAGATGCTTGCAAAATCTCCCTCCTATTCTAGGAGGAGTCCCTAGTCTCACCAACTCACCAGATCAACCATCTTACACCCCAGTGAGTGCTACTGTTTTGGGATCGACTTTACTTGGTTCCACTTTGCTTGGGTCAAATACCCAAGGCAATCCATCTATGATTTCTCCTTCACAAGGAGGTAGGGGACAAACTTCTTCTCAAGGGAGAAGTACAAATCCGCCAAATCCCTCTCAAGGGACAAGTCCATTACCTACACACACAATGGCTGGAACTAATCCTCCACCAAATCCCCCTTTGCCATACTTGGCATCCCTCAACATTCTTGATTTAACCAAACTCACGAATGACCCCATTTTACATGATGCCTCTTGGCCCAATATGCCTAACAAATTGCCTTTAGACATTCCAAAGCTTGAACGTAAACCAGGGGAAGACCTCCCCAACCATGTTATGACTTTCCACTTATGGTGCTCTTCAAACAACATCATGGATGATTCCATCCGCTTGAAGTTATTTCAAAGAACTCTCACTGTTTCATCAGCCAAATGGTATGTGGACAAAAAATCAGGGTCCCATGTGACCTTTGAATCATTGGCTAAGGCCTTTTTTGCCTTTTTTCAATTACCAGTTCGTCATGAAACTGGCTTAGAACTTCTCTTAGAGTTGAAACAAGCCACTACTATCCATATCGTCGACCGCATCCATGAATGGCGTTGGTGACGTGGTTTGTGTAAAGCATAAACCACCAAAGAACAACGTCTCGATTGGTTTCTCAAACTGCTTGTCCTCGTGAATTCCAAGGATGTAACATCCACTTTTCCTATATCATAAGAGGAAGACATCATCAATGCCCAACAATTTGACCTCATATATTCCCAATCAGGTTACTTGTATACAGTATTTCGTGATGCACCCAAACCCATACCATTTGGCCAGGACAAATTTGGGATTTCCCATGCTGCAGATGGGTTGATTGGTTCTATGGCACACCTCAACCCTTATGGCCACCCATCACCTACCTATGGTGCAAATCAATATCGTCAACCATATGGAGGGACTTCTTATTACCCCCCCCCACTCACCAAGAGTCATATCCTATTGTTCCCCCTCAGCCGTTGGGAGGACCCTCACTGGTACCTCAGATGCATCTGGTCTCTCAATCAAGTACGGGTCCACCCCCAACCCCCGTATATAACCCCAACAATAGTGGAAGTACTTCAACTTCCTATACGCCATATGGATCGTCTCCACAAAACAATCCATATTTTCTATTTCCTAGTCCCCCCCAACCAGTTTCTCCCCCACCAGGACAACCACATGCTGGTATTAAATTTGCTTAGCCCTCTCCCATTCAACAGGTTCATGATTTTTAACAGTTGAATATGGGAAATTTGTCCCACCGGTCGAACAATTCCAAGAAGAAAGGAAAAATCGAAACAATATCAACCCAGGACTAGGAGGAAATAACCCCCAACCAAACCATCATGTTGGGGGAAACCAGAATCAAGGCAACCAGAACCCCCAAGGGGTCAATAATAACAATCAACCATGACAAGGGAAGAACAAAAATCTCAGATTTAACTTCCCTTGCACTCTATGTGGTAAGTATGGACATTATACTCACCACTGATCCCAAATTTCCGATTATAAACGGATGAAGGAATCCATGAACACACGATGCCCTCTAGCACCACCTATCCCTCAGAAGGCCCCACAACATTATCTGCAACCACCACCTCTGATCGTTTTGCAAAAATCCATTCCACACCAAGGTGTGATGAATACCCAACAAGAGATAAATTCTTCCCCGCCAAAAATGGGGCAATATAAAAATCCAGGTCCCACTCAACCCAGAAATCCATCCAATCGCAATATCCTCCATACCAGTGAAGAAGAGATTCTTTCACAAATACGAAGCCGTCCATACAACATGCCTCCAAACTCTACCCCAGCCACCTCAGAAACAACTCCAACTATAGCTGGACAACCATTGATGATCGCATGGCCTAACACTGAACCAAACCCCCGTATACCCCGCATACCTTTACGACGGAATGTCCATAATCCTTATGCTAGGGCAACCCATAATTACAGTCTGGTTGATGACTTAGCACATCCTCCTGCAACCATGTCTGTATTCGAGGTCCTCCAAACCTGTCCATCTCAGTGTAAATCCTTGCTTTCCACCTTGGGGGCAGTCAACCCAACTGATACTTGGCTAATCACCTTCGATTTAGATAGCAAAGAACGACACCTCCCCACTCTGGTAGTTTTTCAGATACCAGTTAAGATCTAAAACATCACTATTCAACGGTGCATAATCGATGAAGGTGCATCCACATGCATCATGTCCAAAGTAGTATGGCATAAACTCGGCTCACCCGAGCTAGTACCATTTTCCATCACCCTGAGAGCTTATGACGGTCGACCATCATCCCCTAAAGGGCTCTTCCAAAATGTCCTCGTAGAGCTTGGGGAAAAACCATCCTCATCGACATTGAAGTTATTGATGCCCCACTTGATTACAACCTCTTGTTCGGACGTAGCTACATGTATGTTATGAAGGCGCTAGCCTCTTATGTGTTTCGTACAATGATGTTCCCCCATAACGGGAAAATCGTCACCATCAACCAACTTACACATTACGAGCCTAATCATTCCACCAACATTGATAACATCCTCCCTCTTGTTCGCTCTAGCTCAACTTCTTTTCCAGTCATCAACATTGGCCCTGGAATATTCAAAGACCCATCCTTATTAGGAACTTATCATGGAGCACCACCTCTCCTAAAACCTTCTATTTCAGCACAAGTGTGTGTCATTTCCTCTAACAAAATAGATATCAGAGACCATGCTCCTCTCATTGAGGCCCCTCCCCACATCAAAATTCCACCAGTTAGAGAACCACTACCTTAGGAATTCCTTGAAAACACCACCGCACCACTTGTCCTGGATTCCCCCCCCTTCCAAGGGAAAATACCAGTTTGGGAAACAGTCCCCTAATCCATTGCCCAAATTCCATTTTTCTATGCCCCACTTGGCATCCAAGCATTCTAGGTCACTGCTACCCTCACCCTTCCTAAGATGGTTATAGCCATCCCTGTATGGTATCTCCATCCACCCTCCATGGTTCCTACACCATCTCTCCCTCCTTAGACAAAGGGATTACCGATGCAGATCCTAGTACCAGTTCCTACCACAGCACCCCCACCCACAACTGGTGGCAACACCGCCACTACTGGGGGAAGACAGAGGAAGAACAAACCTATAGCTCCACTCCCTCCCCAAGCTCAACCTCCTTGAGCACTAAGTGAAAGAGAAGGACACCCCACTAACATATGTCCTACCCTTCCCGAGTTACGCAATCTTATCCAACTCTCTAAAGCAACCCCATTGCTTGCCACTCCACCAAGTACATCCGTTGCTACTACATAATCCTCAACCACATGCAAGAAAGGGTTATGAACCAATTTCAATTACGCCATATGTTCAGAATATGGCCATATGTTCAGAATATGGCCATTACACTCCTCATTGCCCAACTCTACCTCAATTCCACCAAACATTAGCCGCAGTACGCCACACATCTCATCCCGGTCTACCTTTGACACTCCCTACTGATGCTCACATTACTGACATTCGTTAAATTTCTTCGTCTGTCCCCGAGCGAATGAGATATCATCCACATGGTATTGATAGTTGGTTTATTTCCAGCGAGCCATCGCACCCCATACACAATATCCCTTCTAGGTCCTCATCTCCTGAGGTCAATGACACTACTCCATTGATGGTTCCTCCTACCATCTCCCAAGATCCCCTGTATTCTCTCATTTTCCATTGCGTCGAAGATATATTGGAGGAAATGACTACCCCCGATTTCCCTTGGAATGCGCTCCACCATCGAGCACTTTTCCTCTCACAAGAGGTCTTTCACCCTCCTGATCAAGCCTACATGTGCGTAATCGAAACCAAGGATTTTATTTCTCCAAGGCTTATTGACTGGTTCAAAAACCCTATTCCCGCCCTCGATGCTTTTGAAGGAGGCAACATGGCCAACAACTCCCCCATAGTCAAAATTGACATTTCCATTAAACCAGGCATCGTAGAAGAGATCACCATCAACGTCACATGCTCCCCTGAAGAAATCAATGCTTACAAAGCTCTCTTTCAGGAATACCAAGATATTTTTTCCTGGTCATATATGAAGATTCTTAGTCGCAATCTTTCTATAGTCGAGCATCAAATCGACACATGGCCGGATATCGGCCCAGTTTGTCAAAAGCAATGCCCCCTCCACCCATCCAAAGCTACGACTATCAAATCCAAAATAGAAAAATTACGTGTTGTCGGGTTAACTTACCCCATTGCGTACACTTCTTGGGTCTCCAACCCCATCCCCGTCAACAAAAAATAGGGAACTATTCCTGTCCACACACAATTTCGCGACCTCAACCATGCTTGTCCCAAAGACAACTTCCCAACCTCCTTCATCGACCAAATAATCGATGATTGTGCTGGTGACGAGGCACTGTCCTTTATGGATGGGTTCTCCGGATACAATCAAATTCAAATCCACCCAGTAGATCAATACAAAACCGCTTTTACAACCCCTTGGGGTACCTTTACTTATCGCGTCTTGCCCTTTGGACTAAAAAATGCCAGTGCTACTTTCCAATGGGCCATGAACTACGTCTTTCATGATCTTGCTCGCATCATTCTCGCTTAGTTGGACGCCCTCACTGCTCGATCCAAAAAGCGAACCCAATATTTAGATGACTTACGCATTTTTTGTCAACGATGTCGTTAATATAATATTCGCTTGAAGCCCCTCAAGTGTGTCTTCTGTGTTATTGTCGGGCACCTCCTCGGGTTTATTGTCTCCCAGTAGGACATCACTGTGGACCCCCTCAAGGTCCAAGCTATCACAAAAATTCCACCACCTAGAACTTTACGCCAACTGCAGAGCCTATAAGGCAAAGCCAACTTTTTACGTCGCTTTGTCCCAGATTATGCCACTCGTGCACATGGTTTTCTCCGCTTACTATGCCAGGATATCCCATTTCGATGGAATGAGCATGCTTAAACAACTTTTGATGATTTAAAAATTTCCCTATCCAATGCCCCTTTAATTAGTCCCCCAGACTATGATCGCGATTACATCCTCTAGTTATCAACCTCAACTGTTTCATTCGTAGGAGTCCTCGTTCAATTAGGGGATGATGGGCATGAACATGTGATTTACTACATTAGTAAAAACCTTTCAGGACCACCCTTGAAATATAATCATGATGAAAAGTTCGCGTTAGCAGTTGTCCTCATAGTCCAAAAACCGTGGCATTACATTTTGCTTCGAACTACCAAGGTCGTAGTAGATTCCAACCCCATGCAACACTTTCTTAGTCGACGACAAATCAATGAAATTTTTTCCTGATGGATCGTTATCCTTCAAGAATATGATCTAGAGTTCTCTACTCCCTAAATCAAGAAAGCTCTGGTCTTAACCGAACTCATTATGACTTTTACCTCAAATGCAAAAGCTTCCCCCATAAATGAAGATTTCCCCGATGAACACCTCTTCTTCATCCCCTCAGACAACCCCTAGTATGACGACCTTCTCGTCTACCTTTGTACACAAAAGTTTGGGTCTCACCTCTCTAGAGATGACTGCTGACACATTCTCCATCAGGCCACTCGATACGTCCTCATTGGAGACATTCTTTACCGATGCGGGGTTGATACCATCCTTTGACGATGTCTTACCATTGACGAAGTTGACATAGTCTTCAATGATTTCCACAACGACGCTTGCGGTGGTGACCTCTTGGGTATGTTTACCGCCCAAAAAATCATTCGAGCTAGATACTTCTAGCCCACTTTGTTTCATGATTGCATCCATGTTGTCAAGCAATGCGATCATTGCCAGCTTTATGCGAACAAAGCACAAGCTCCACCAGCTCTTCTACACCTAGTCATCACGACTGACCCCTTTTGTAAATGGGGGATCGATTTCATGATTTGCAATCCTCCAGCCAGTAATGAACACAAGTACATCATAGTGGCTGTGGATTATTTTATCAAATGGGCCGAAGCCATGCCCACATTTAACAACACTATTGACATAACAACAATTTTTTTCTTCAACCATGTCATTACCCAGTTCAGAGTCCCACAACAGTTAGTTTCCGATCATGGTAAACATTTTGAGAACGATATCTTTGCAGAACTCTCCGCAAAGTTAGGATTCACCCATGAGTTTCCCTCCCCATACTACCCTTAGTCCAATGGACAGGTCGAGGTTGTCAATAAAGTCCTTAAAACTATGCTACAACGCACCGTGAACAAACACGATACCAACTGGAACCATATGTTGTTTTCATCTTTATGGGCCTAGCTCACAACAGTCAAAACTGCCATCGGTTTTACTCCATTCCACCTCGTCCATGGGATCAAAGCCACACTCCCTATTGAGTGTGAAATCCCCACATTATGCACTGCCATAGAGCTCTTACCTGACACTGCCCCAATAGAGCAGTGCCTGCTCTATTGATGAAGATCATCGATCTTCATCACAGCACAACGAGGCAGCTAAAAAATGATCTAAAGACACCTTTGACCGCCATGTCAACGTTTTCTCATTCAACGAAGGTGATCTCGTGTTAGCCTATGATATTGCCCACGAAACTCTCAGCCATGGGAAATTCGAGTCATTATGGCGTGGCCCTTTCATCATCCAACATTGCCCCACTAAAGGTGCCTACATCTTAGCCTATCTTGAAGGCTCCCCCCTCAAAGAACCCATCAACGGGTTGTACTTGAAGAAGTTCTATGCCTAAGCATAGCTCCCCTACCTTAGGTTTCTCCTTATGCACATTTGTAGAGTTTTTAGTCTTGTTTTTTTCAACCACCACTCCTCATGTCTGATCTATTACCCGTGTTATTGACAAATGTATCATCCATCAACCTACCACATTGGTTACACTGACGGTGCTAGTCGTTGGACCCATAATATCTCTTTGGCCGCTTGGGCCCTCTATACCCCCTCACATGTACTACTCCATTCCAGTGGCATAAGTCCGACCACCAACAACCAAGCCGAATATGACGTCGTCATTGGTCTCCTCGCCGAGGCTAGTCACCACCACATTCGTCACCTTAGCATTATATTAGATTCCCAACTTGTTGTCCTGCAACTCAACAACATGTATCATGTTCACGATCCTTGCCTCTTTCACAAATACCTGCAAGTTAGACTCCTATCTCACAACTTTGATTCCATCACATTTACACATATTCCAAGAAACCTCAATCAAGTAGCAGATCACATGGCTAACCTAGTATTGGATTGGCATTTATCACATTAAAATAATCATATACATAGCATGATACATTTGTCAAAATATAGCAATAGACATCAAAAATCATAAACACAAAACACAAAGACAAGAATGATCACCAATATATCCACCACATATATCATAAAGGTCATCAATGTTTTACAAAAAATATATATACATCTGCCTAAAGGCTCATAAGTCTTATCATCCCTATAAATACAAAATTGGGTATCAAATACCCTATACAAAATCAAGCCCATAAACCCATATATATGAACTCGACATTCAAGGTTCCCCTAGAGTGCCCCCCCCCAAATCCTCTATCAACTAGAGGTACCCCACCAACTAGGGGCACTCTAACTCCAGGGGGAACTCGACCCATCATAGCTACCCCCGCCACCGCTGCCTTGCGGATTAGCACCCGCCACTGTAGTGGTACTCCTACACACTGGTCTAAGACCTCGTCATCCTGGATGTGGTCCCATACACCCTCCAGAACCCCCTGTAGGACCCGCTCAAACCTTTGACGCAAGTCCTCTAAAATTGCCGCAACATCCCCCTGCGAGTCTCTCGACGATCTTGCACCGACATCATCCCATGGATGTCTCTTCCCAGCCCTCGCCTCTACGGGCTCTTATCGAGTCGGCTCCCGGACTACCTTCGCCTCTTGACCCCAGGGTCCAACATCTGCAAAACAACATAGATATAGTGTCAACATCCATATACATGTCTGACCAGCACTACCTACCAAAATCACAAAGATAGATAACACATGTACCTCTATGCTCCCAGTCCTCCCTAGGAGGTAGAAACATGTCTGGATCATGCCTGTAGTCCATACCAACATATGGAAACTATAGAATCACCTGTGGCATCTGCCACCACACTCGAGAAACAATGGCTGTAAAGTAATGGCCACCCTCCCCTCCTTCATGTCGAGCCAAAACATGCGCCCACCGTATCAATCGAGGCTCTTGCCATGATGTTGGTGCCAATAAAATCCAAGGGTGCAATAGAGGCACCCTCTCTAAGAACCTGGCCACCAAAATTGACCCGAAGGCAAAGTCACCAGAATCGGCACGCCGACACCGGTTCAGTGGGGACACCATCCGAGTCTGCATCAACACACCCCATGCGAACATGTCTCCATCCAAGACCTTCTCAACCACCCTCAGCTGATCACCAATGATATGCTGAGTGCCCAAGGATCCATAAATCCTCATTACCATAACTGTTATTCACTCTGTCAACAAGTCATCCAAGGCCTCAATCCGTACTACTGAACCCGACATAGGGTTCGATCCAGAACAATCCTGTGCCGTGATGGTCTCTACCATGTCCTCCCCTGGTATATGGGGATCCACGGTGAATACCCTCCTGCGGAATGAGAGTCCCATCAAAAAATAGATGTCCTCTACTGCAGAGAACATCAATTTCTCCCCTTACACCATGAAGCACTGCAGATCAGTGCTCCACAAGCGAATAAAAAACTGGAGTAAGAACTCCTTCGATCGTATCAATGGACATTAAAAAAACTCAAGAAACCAACAGGATTCCAAGTGTCTGCGCACTACAGGCTGCTCCCTCACAACTTGTCTCAATAGATCCCAGTCTCGCTCTCGCTAGTGGACCAACATCGTACCCAACACCGCTGATCACCTACATTCATCCAAAAACACTTGATCAACCATCTCATACATAAAAAATCTTAAACATAAAAAAATAATCATACACCCCCCAGCCTGCACACTGTGCGCGACTTTTCCCTAGACAGTTGCGCATCTATGCGCACTTGTTCATCAAACAACTGTGCACTAACGCATGACCATCTCACTCACATCCATGCATGGCTAGAAGCTATCCATGATACAGGCGCACATCCAATGTGTGCCTATCTATCCAACCTACACGCCCATATGCACCATTGTTTCCTACACAACTTCACATTATGCATGGGTTTTCTCACCACAACCGTGCATTAATTAGTGCGTGACTATTTGGAAAAAAATGGCACATAATGTGTGGGAAATTGAGTTCTACCTGCACACATATGCTTGAGTACTCCCCCTTTTCCCACACACTAGTGGGAACCTACCTCAAAACCCCTCTTGTACGACCCTCCGTACAGTTACTAGCTACCCTCCCCCAACTTCACAAAGTACAAGACGATAAGGTCACTAACCTGGCTCTTGCAAATGCCATATCGATATCCCCATGCTCCCATAATCTCCAAATCACCTCACAACTCTCTCGCCATATCAACAATAGGGTCGATGCAAATGAGGTGGCATTGTGGGCCCACCATCCATATATAGGCCCTTTTTCCCAACTTCCACATTCTGGTAGAGGAGCTCAGAGCCTCCATTTTCCAAACCATTCTCGACCATGAGATCCTGATCCAACCATCTACACATTCATATTCCCTAGGTTATCATCTTCACTTATCCCCGGAGGAGCATTTTTCTCATTCCACGTTCAGGTACGCATGCTTTCTTTCAGTTTTATCAAATAACTGTTATATGTTCTACATCATGAGATACTGTTCACATCGGGTATTTGGTTTTTATGCATGTACTTGTTAAGAAAGCTTGCAACCCCTTCAGGTGTATGTTCGACACTGGCATGTAATTACTCCCTCTGTAAACAATTGCATATCCCAGTCACACCCTCTAACATTTGCCTTTAGGGTCCCTACATCCGGCTCTGCAGTACCTTCACCTCTGCTACATTTTGGTACTATCAACCGATAACACTCTTCCCCACATGAGTTGTCCCATTCATAGTCCCCCTTGACAACTTGACACTCATGATGTTTTTCACCCCCTAGGATTGGGAGTCTCGATAGTTTTTTCACTTTCGAGAATGAACCTCATACTTCTTCTTATCATGTTGCTAACCTTCCCAATGGACTCCAGGGTCATATCATCCTACACTTGGTTTTGTTGACTACACCCCCGCGGTTCCATTAGCCCTCCATATCATCCACCATCAGTTTTCCCATATGCAGATTCTCCTCCATCCATTTACCCAATATAGAAACCCACCCATGGGGCCCCCACCCTCCACCAATTCTCTTTCACAAACTTGTGCCCTAAACAGGCCAAGCCATCTTTCACTAGGGCACCCATTTCTGTATCTGTATACTCAAGGCAAATTATTCTTTATTTCATTTGGTAATTGTATAAATCCCTTGTTTCCAACATATACATAGATTTTTTAAGCCGTCATCCTTGATGGCCTTCTTTTACCTGGCAAAGCAACCCATGTATCCCTTGGTTTTGGCATCCACCCTTTTTTTCTTATTGCCATCGTTGACAAAACTCGAGTATCCCACCTCCATGCAACCACGATCTCTGAGTTTTCCCACTTTTTTCAGCCTCCAACACAGTTTAACCCTATGTCTAGTTGTCCCCCTGATACTAGATTCAGTTTTTCGGTTATTTCCAATCATCCTTCAACACCCCAACCAAGGGCAGTCCCGAGTCCCATAGTGTCTTGACTTGATCCATGTTACCCATTAGTACCTGATATCACCTATTACTCTGTGGTTTTAAAGAAGAACTTTTCTTCTTGACGTCGTGTCTCCCTTCCTGTCGACATCAACACAATTTCCAGAAGGGTGGAAGTATCTTGACTCTCATTACCTTTTCAATGAGGAGTCTCGGACGACACAAAGAGCGTCATCATTTCTTTCTGATTTCGTTGACCCCCATAACATTACAATTCAACAAACTCTCATGTTAAGGTGGGTCTTACTATGTGACCATTACAGTTTTCCATACCAGCCAAGGACCTCTGCATTTGATAGGCCATCAACGCCTATGAGTCATCGACACTTCTTACAGTCGTCCATTACTCTCTTTAGAGCTAGTTCACCAGTCAGAACCGTCATCTATCATTATCAACCACCCCCGATGGTGCTACATCCATCTACATCATCATACATCCTCAGTTACAATCCCACTATTTGGTTTCATGACACGAGCATGGGGCATGCTCGCCTCGTTTGTATACAAATTTTATTTTTTCTTCCTAGAGAAAGTTTTGGTTCCCACAATTTTCCCTCTCCCTCCGGTGGATTGCTCTTGCAATTCCTCTCTTCACTCTTCCTTACAATGGCACTCTCAAAAAAATAAACATTGATGTATTTCGACTGTACATATGCTCCCAACCTCACACATCAGGGGGCATCTGTTATCATCGAAAAATTGTTCGCAACATTACAAACAACGGTTGAAGAATGACATCAATTCCAACAACAATTAGTACACCTGCAACATCAAAATCCATCAAAAAGGAATAAAACCATATACTTGGTTAAAAAATAAAAGTGCACAAATTCACCAAAGGAAGCACACGCACTGTGCGTAGAATGCACGGGCTAACACAACCCTAATCGCGTACTGTGCGCAGAATGCACAAGATGCGCGAATGTCTATGAGAAAACCTGTGCACTTCTCATGAACGACACATTTATGAATCTTTTCGGCCTCTCAACCACTTCCAGTCTGACCCCCAACATGATTTTACACTCAGATATGAGCGAAATCTAGCTTGGAGGTTGTTCAAGAGCTAGGAAGTTCCCTAAAAGGCCCCTTGTTCACACTATGAACCAGTTGTATCTTGTCATGAATGGACACTATAAATATGTGCCATGGGTGTGCTAGAAAAATAAGAACTTCAAGGTATTGTTATGCTACAATAATTCTTCTTGGAGAATCCTCGTTTCTCTTTGAATCATTCAAGCACTATAGCAAGGGCCATTCCACTCACCTCTTGAGAGGATTGATATTGTATTTCTTCCTCATTGTCACTTGCCATTGTATGAAGAGAAGAATTCTATATTAGGAAAATCAAGAGCCCTCCCAAGGAGGAAGAGGGGATTCATAAGTCCCTGCCTTTCTCTACGGTGGTAGCCTATCAATACATTGATCCATTGGTAGCTATATGATTGTCATTTTTTGTTTTTCATGGTTCTAGTTCTTGCAAGCTTCTCTAACATCTATTTCCTTTTGTTTTTATTTTTATTTCCTTGTTTCATGTGTATTTTGTTATCTAATCAACTCACAAACCTCTATCTTGTTTAGTTGACTTAACTAGGAAAGTAAGTGATGTGTTTTTTCTCACCCATGTGAAAAAACCAACACAACACCACCTTCTCAGGGAAATCATAAGGTTTTCTTTGGATCTCTTAGTTCTTATCAATATCTAGGAAGCAACAACCATGAGAATGAGGAAGAAGATGAGCCATCATCTATATACGGTAGTCCTATTGAAAGATGGATCAATCAAGCTTATGACTATTCTTTCAAGCATGATTTCCTCCCTCTCTACCATCTCCAATAGTTGTTTCTTATAATTGATTACATGCTCATTTATGTTCATGATTATTATGTGCTTAACTTATCTTTGTTGCAATGCATGATTAAGCATAGGGGGGATACCATGATCATATTTTGAGTAGGTGGTTGCACTAGTTGTACAATTTCACCTAACATCCACATGACCTCATTTCCACAGGGCCTTGGGCCCCAGGTAAGTAGGTAGTTCATTTTATTCTGTTGGAGATACTTTTTTTTTTTTAACAAGATCTGGGAAATATATACTAAAAAGTGTGGATAAATCCATTGTAGTACAAAAAAAGGGCCATGAGAGACCTTCGAGAAATAAAATCTTTGAAGCTTGGAAATGCTAACACAAAATTTGCGATCATTCAATTTCCACCTTTCCTAGCTATATCACATCTATTGTATTTCGAAGAATACAATCTATAGAAAACTTCGTTTATATATAACGTAAAACAAAACATGACATTTAAATTTTACAAAAACTCAGCTACCCGGTTCAATTTGATCTTTGAATGTCCCTGCTACTCCCAAATTGAATTTGGATAGGGCTCGTTCAGGTCCGAGATTTGGTTGACTGTGGCTAAAGTTACATTCTTGGAGGCTCTCTAGGTGCTTGCTGGTGTACTAGGCTGCTGATGATTTCTTTCCATCTGATCCAATTGACTCTGCATTATCTCTAAACTACTGCGTTGCTCTTCAATTTGACTCCTCTGAGCATAAATTTCATCTTCCAGCCTTTCAATTAGATGTCTGTTTTGAGAGAGGCTATCAGGTTAAAAGGTTAAAGTGGAGCTGAGCGCTCCCATCTGAATTTACATCGTTTGGTAGCCTACACACTCTGCCTCAGGGTCCGGTTGAACATAACCAACTAGTAAACCCTTGACACCCTGCAAGTGCATGATCTCTGGCGTGCTTTGGTTCCTCTAGATATTTTCTATGCTGCTAGGGGGGACACAATGCTGTAGAGAATTGGGCTTCTTGTGAATTGGGAATCTTTTGTTGGAAGGAATAGGTTCCAACAAAGGTCATGGAGCGAAGACCTGGGCGAGGCAATGAAAAGGTAGAGGGCAAGGCGGTGGACGAGACAAGGAATATAGAGGGGGAGCCCAAACTCTCTGAGAAGGAATTTTCTGGGATACAAACAACACTGGGAAGACTATGCAATTCAGGGAGAGCGTAGGATGAGAATGGCTTGCCAAAGACACATATAAAATTCTCTAAAATTCTCCCCAGCAAGGACATATGTTGAGATAGATCTTCCCATGTGACGATAAATGCCAAATTCGTGTCAAACAGATAAGTCACAAACTCTACCTGGTGTGTTGTACTTGGAGCCTTCAAATCTGTGAGCCTAAGACTGAACCTAACGTCATCCTGGATAATCATCTTTGTGTCTGGGTTGCTACACGCTTGATCCATCTGCATCAGAGCCTTCAACCTTTGATTACCCACCAGTTCAATTGAACGGATAAACTGACCATCCGAATCCATAATTAGACCATCATACCATATATTGTTAACCTATACTGTCCTTAGCTGGTGAGTCATTGACTTTACACCTGCCACTTATTTCCTCCACCTTTTACCTCTCGCGATGGAACTCCAAGTGGCTCCTCCTTTAGCCTTTGCGCACTAGCTCTTGTCATGTGTCAGAGCATTAGACTAGTGGGGCTAAGACTTCAATATCCTCCACCCCTAAGGTTCCATAAGGTATCCCTATGGCCTCGTTTGCCAATTTTTCTGTTGCCGTGTTATTTTCTCTTAGAAGGTGAAAGCATTTTTGTGTGAGGGTCCTTGAGTCTACATGAATTCTATCTATAATTCTTTTTAGGCTCATTTTTTTTGACTCAGTTCCCTGGATCATCATCCTTATGATTGTCTTGGAATCTCCTATAACATTCATGTTGGAAATTTGTTGGCGCTTTGCTAGCTGGAGTCCTTTAAGTAATGCATATGCCTCTGCTTTATTGTTGGTGTCTTTCCCGATATTCCAGTAGTAATTTAATATTATTTCCCCCCCGGGTTCGTAGAGAACCCCCCCCGCACCTGCCTCCCCTTTGGAGATACTTCACACACACCTAGGATTTATTTTTCCTAAGATTTTCCCTATGTTTATTAGTCATTATTCAGTCTCCTATAGTTTAGGGAGAATATTCCTCTAGGTGAATCTTCTCTTCAGTTCACACTTCGGTTTGATCAATTAAGTGGAGTCTAGATGCCACATTGGGATTATCACTATGCAACATTGGGATAATCACTAGCTAATGCACATTCTCCTTTGGATAATCACCAGACTAGCACATTACTCATGATTCTCCGAT
>ML829513.1:22704-68300 GCA_009831015.1 Picea engelmannii | reverse complement strand
TTACATGCCATGTACCTTTCCTAAGTGTTGCAGAGCTAAAGTATATAGAAGTAGTTCAGGTCTGCTCAGCAGCCCTAAGGAATATGTTCGTTAGTAAATTTGATTTGGATCCCACACATGTAGATGTAGATACAAAAACCATTGGAAACTACTAGTGTGCTTGGTTGGCTATGCAATTAATGCTTTATAGTGAACAATTCAAAGGTGTATGGCATGGATGGCTTGTGTAATAATGCATCATGGTTGTCTGAACAACACCTTGCTCACACCACCTAAAATATGGCACATTAAATTGTATACATATAGAGCCCCACATCTTTATTGATTTTTCATTTTAATAAAGACAGGTCGATAGAGTTACAACAATGCATTATAGCCATTTATTTCTACAAGGTACATGAGACTTGATTCTGGGTATTTGGAGTGTCATTGATTTTTCTTATTTGGTTTAAGTATGCTTGATTCTAGATGTCTTCCATTAATTTCTCCTCTACAATATCTCATCATTGTGAATTCATGAAAATAACATGTGTGAATCCCGGTCTCACATATTATTAGTCTCACATATATTATTATAATAATATAAAATAATATACTTTATTTTATTTTTTTATTATCCTCCTTAAGTATGAATTCATACTCAAACTTATAACATCATTTTCTTGGCCATTAATCTATAGATCCCTACCTTGCACCCTAAGCTTTCATCACTTACCGTTGCTCCTTCAACGTTTCATATTGAAATTGATGACAAATTTTCATTTCTCTATTCTTATTTTTCTTTTTCATTTTTTTAATTTGCTTTGTGTTTTTTCCTCATTATCTTTTTCTCAACTATCCCTTTGCATACATTTTCGAATCTCAATCAAGATACAACTTTCCAAGTAGTTGCGGTCAAATGAGAATTACCTTTGTACAAAGAAATATATCATTGATTAGATTGGAGCCTCTCTCAACCAATAAAAAAATCTCTTCTTTCAAAAGACAATATAACGAAAGAGAACACAAAATTTAAAACTCTGAACAAGATACCAAACCCTGTTGCATTATTCGGTGCTTATAACTACATGTTGGATATGATGTTGTTGGTGTTTAAATCATGATAAATGCTTTTACATAAAGTCAAGGTTAGAGTTTTTATACTTCTACTATTGGAGAGATGCCATGACGAATGTTTTAGAACAAAAGTCAAGGCTAAATATTTAATATATTTGTCAAATTATTTCATAGTTTTGTTGATGGACATAAATGTCATTCACACCACATGTTTTTGAAATTTTGATATCACTTCTAAATTTCATATTTCATATGTTTTTTAAATTATTTACATGCTTCCAATGTGAATAGAAATGTTTAAATACATGATATATATCATACAAGTTAAAAGAAAGTATTTAATAATTGGTTAAGTATTTATTAAAAATATTAGTGTTACGCTAAAGGTTTTTAGATGCATGTACTTATTACAATCGTTAGTGTAGTTAGAAAGTTTTACATGTTCCACACCGATTACAACTAAAACATCAATATATCTGCATTCTTTTCCAGTAGAAAAAATTGCTCAATTATATTTGAAGAAATATAATGTGTTCTTACATCAAGTTACATCAGCGGAGGGATCACTGTCAAATAACATCTTTCGCCTATAAATGATCTAATAGCCAGATAGTTGGCGAGAGATCAAGAGTATGAAGAGAGAAAATTCAATAGCTACTGCAAGTCTTTTGAAAAAGTGAAAAATACAAGATTTATGCAGAATATACATAAGATTGTTGTTGCAAAAATTAATAATATTTTGTGAACAAACTGAAGACCGCCAACAAGTGGAATCCTCAACCTGCATTCATACATTCATTCATACCTGCATTCATTGCAACCAAAAACACCAAACATATATTATATTATATGCCTTTGAAAATAGATAGGAATATGTGTCAGTGTTATTAAAGTACAACATGTATGCTAGAATATAACTTTGAGGAATCAATGAATGAAAAATGCATGGGTTTAATAAGACTTACAATGATATGCCAAATACATTCAACTTAAGTACACCTAGGTTTCACATACATAAATTAGGACCATAATCATCATGAATACTATCAACTTACTAAGTGGTTTCCATGTCCATGATTTCTTCCATTTGATAGTTGGGATCTTGTTGCAATATTCTCCTCATTTTTTAAAGATTTTGAATGTTACAAGTTGAGCTATGCACATTTCCAACACAGTGACATATAAAATCTATTTGAAAAAATAAAATGACATTCCAATACATAATTGAATTTAAATATAAATTAATTTTTTATCATTTTTAAACATTTTAGGAATATATACTATAAATATGGGTTGTGGAGACCTTGGAACATTCACTTCATCCTTCTTCTTTTTTAACTTGAGTTAGTACCACATAGATCCATCTTAGTTCTGGATCAATCATGTGCACCAAAAGACACCAAATTGGAGTATGAGACCCCCTTGTTTGTGGGACAAGGGACCCCCTCCATGCAACAATTTGATTGCTAAAGTCTATAGAGGTATGCATACCCTACCCCCTCTAGATTTGAATGTATGACCTCTAAGAAGGAAACATATGTTCTTAACCATTAGTCCCACTCAGGTATAATATTTTTTTTTTTACTTTTAAATATTTTATCTCTCTATATTTACATAAGGTGGATATTGAAATATTTTGTTTATGGCTAATATTAATTTTTTTTAAATGTCACGTCTCCATCTTAAAAATGGAAGGAATTACGCATCTCTCTCATAATAAGTTGTAAAAAGTGTCTTTCGACCCAACTAGACTTCATCTAGAAAATACTTTAAGCTTATATTCCTCCTTTTGAAAAAACTATAAAAACCCTTTTATGACTAAGCCTACGTGGCCAATACAAACCATATGACCACTTTCACTTCAAAACTTTGGAAAATTTATCTTCACCACATTAAGCATCTAATTTCAATCAAAATAACATACATCAAGAGTCCTAGTATGTATTCAAGATACCAAAATTGATCTATCTCCTCATTATAAAAGGAAACCCCACATGAAAGGATACCTTTCTTTATGGAAATGGGTGTTAGGCTTTCCAACGATGTGATACTAAGATGATTTGGTTCACATGATTGATTTGATATCCATACTCATAAAAGAATAGTTAAGAACACGTGTTTCCTCCTAGGAGGTCACAGGTTCAAAACGAGAGCACGAAGGGAGTCTTTTGTCCCACAAACAAGAGGGTCTCATACACATTGTCTCGCAAATAAGAGGGTCTCAAACGTCATTTGGTGTTTGGCTTGGTCGTAACCTTAAAATTAGATTATTATTATTATTATTATTTATGTATATTGTAGGATGTTGATGATAAGTCAAGATGTAAAGGTGGATTATGAATATCTCCAATATGATTCTATGTAACAAAAACTATAGATAAGTATATTTCATATTGAATTATCTAAATTATTATTAAATAGAAAACATCACGAGGCGATTGAGACCTATTCAACTGAAGTATCTATGAGTGAAAACATATGAAGCCATATCTAAAATTTCCCACGGAGGGACCAAAACATTGAAATGCATTTATTAAATTGAGTTAAAAGGATTTGATGCTAATTTAATAAATGCATTTCAATGTTTTGGTCCCTCCAAAGGATTTGATGCTAATTTCTAGATGTCAAGTAACGGATTTGTCATCAACCATAGTAATGGTGATTGTGGTTTCCCACTACCTCATATTAGATTTTCATTTGTTTTGGAGGTTCTGATCATTGTTGGTCATCGCAGAACTATGGATGCAAATAAACTAGTTGAGTTTCAGACTACTTTGAGGGGTCGAGCTGTAAAGTGGTACATGAAATATATCGAGCCAAGGAATAATCAAGGGCATCCTTTCTCTTTATCCCAGGTAAAGAATAGGTTTATAGTGGAATTTTTATTACCTTAGTCAAAGAGATAGGGTCTCTTTGAGTTGTGGGAGATAAAACAAAGAGATGGTGAATCTGCATGGGATATAATCAAAGGTTTAAGGATGTGAGAGGGAAATCAGTGAACCCCATCCATGAGGACCACTAGAGAGAATGGTTTATTCAGGGGATATTACCATTAACCCAAATTTCGTTGACTCGATAAAGGATAACTACTTTGGGAGAAGCGTTGGAATAAGCCATGAAGATTGAGGCTATGGAAGTCTATCCTAGAATCTTGTAGGTAATGAGACCTCCTAAAGATAAAAATATTTTGCAACTACAAGGCTAGATGTTCACATTAACTGACAAAATCCAAGAGTTGACCCTTCCTAGAGTAGGTCGACCATAGGTATGATGTATTGGTTGTTACAACAAAAGGTCATACAACAATTGAGTGTCCAAGATTGAGGGGTTCAAGACCCCCTACTCATATGATGGCACCTCTGCCAGTAGGACCATCGGGGGGAGTTGTACAAGTCATCACCATTGTATCATTTCATGTACTTGTTCAATGCCATGCTTTTTTGAATCATCAAGGGGGGAAGAGAAATGAGAATTGTGATATCTGTAGAAGTCATGGGCACTCTCCAAGGCACTACCCTATTCTACAAAAGTATACCTATGTTTCAAACATAGTATATTATGAATTTTTTGGATCACCTACTCATTCTACCAACCAATGCAGCGATTTGGATTCCCTCGCCAATAGATTAGATCATTCTACATTTAGAGATAATGAAACTCCTCAAGGGTTTGGAGGAGGTCGTCGAGGCGGAGGAAATTTTAGAGGTGGACTGACTAGCGGATGAGGACCGGTTCATTGCTATAACTATGATAAGAAAGGGAATCTCGCTAGAGATTTCCCTCTTCCTTGATGACCTTGGTGTGTGCATTGCAAGACAATTCCCGTGCTATTGAAAATGGTTCGCAGTGGATTTCTAAGTGGGAATATCGAGCCATAAAAAGGGGCACTAACCTAATAATTTCTGATCCTAGACCTGTAGTTGAGGGAAGTACCCAATATTAACATTTTCACTAGAGGAGGAACCAAGATTGGTTCCAATGTTGAAAATCCTCATCAAGCCAAGATTCAAAAAGCATTCCCTAAGAATACCAAGCATGATCCAGCAAGACAGAAGGAATTCTTCAAGGATGTAGTGGAACTATTGATAGAACTATATAGTTATGCAATGGCCGAGGTTGCGGAACCAAGTTCTAAGCCAAACCCTTTCCAACCAAGAGTCATTGGAGAGTCACTTACTCAGGTGGAGCCCTTGGATAAATCACAGAAGGATGTTTATCTGTGGTTACAACTATTTTCCAACATTTTGGACGATGAAAAACTTACTGTGAAATTGTGGAACACAATTAAAAGGGCCTTGGGAACTGAAGGAAACTCAGAAGAGTCCATTTTTTTTAATCTCCTAGCAAGGAACACAGGTAGGATACAGAGAATAAAGAGGATAATTGGGAGAGAATTATAGTTGAATGCTCATCTAGATGAATATGAGACCAAGGATGTTATGCTAGATTTGGGCTCTGATGTCAATATCCTACCAAAGAAGACCTAGGAAGTGAAGGGAAAACTTGAGTTAGTTTATTCTTCGATCCAATTGCTGATGGAAAAATAATATTTCATTAAACCTATTAGGATGACTTCAAAATGTTGAAGTGGATTTGGATGGCGTAAAAATAGTGGCATACTTTGAGGTCACAAAAATAATGGGGGTGAAATATATGTACCTAGCTCTATTGGGCATTGAATAGGCCTATGATAACTATGCCATCATCGATCTTAAGAAAGAAATTATGAACCTTGAATATTATGGCATGAAAGTCACTCAGCCTCTGGACTTATATCGGGGTCCACAGTATACTGACCCAACGGAAGAGAATATGGAATAGGATGTCTTGGGTTAACTATATACCATGACTATAGGAAACCGAGTAGATTACATTAGCCCCACTGCAGATGGATCCATAAGTTGGTGAAGCATTCAATCTGTGGATGACAACTCTTAAGATGTTTGTAATAATTGCCAACAGGAAAAGTATGAACATTTCTCTCGGTGTTGCGCAACTATTCGAGTAGTCAAGTGGATTGGAAAGGATATCAAGGAGTGTCAAACATACAATGGAACTTCAGAATTACAAATCTTCCTTGTTGCAATGGAGGATAGGATTACAGTAGAAAAAATAATTTTAACACTTGACCTATCCTTGAAGTCTTCTCTAGCTAGGTGGTGGGCTACTCACAAAGGATCTCTTTCCACTTGGGACAAAATCAAGCTCACTATGCAACATCAGTTCCTTCCACTAATGCAGATACCACATTTGGAACAAGATCAGAAGAAAAATATTCAGTTGCTATCCTTGGAAATATATGATGGTCAATCCAATCCAGTTGTGCATGTTGCGCATTGTATAAAAGTATGGAAAGTTGTGCAACTTCCATCCTATATTTGGGATCATTAGTTCTTTCACTCTCTCATAACTATTCCAAAGGCCTGGTACATGCATGGTGAGACTCGAAGACAAATGACATGCTAGGAGGCATTGAAAAATAAGTTTTTTCATGACTTCACTTTCTCTGGTAAGACTCCTAAAATTACATTTATGTTGCAACTAATAAGTAAAATGTTGTTTAGTACTGAGTTCAATCCCAAACCGCCACTTCCGATCTGTCCTAAGAATGAACATTTGATTGAGTATAGACTTTATCCACCCCCTGTAAGAATACCTTTGGCTTGTATTAAATTTGATAAATCCCCAAAGATCTTGAGGACTTGGAGGAACTTAGACACTTAACCTTTCAGGATTCCATCAGAACAAGAAAGGTGATATCAACAACTCAAACACTCAACCCCTAAGGCTACATAAAGTAAACATGGGGATTGAGGATCACTCTAAGATGGCATCCATATGTGACTATTGGGATGATCAAACCATGACAGAGATACAAGATATGTTGCGAGAGTATGAGGATCTCTTTCCTAAGGATTTTTCATAAATGAAGGGGATTAAGGGAAAATTAGGAGAAATGTGGATTGAATTGAAACTAGATACTAAGTCTGTCAAGCACAAACCATACTCTCTAAATTCGTGAGTCAAGGAGAAAGTTGAGAAAGTGATTGATAGATTGTTAGCAGTCGGGATAATTTTCCCTATGGATGAGCTCGAGTGGATTAGTCCTATTGTCATGCTGGGAGGCATTGCAAAATCAGTTTTTTCATGACTTCACTTTCTTTGGTAAGGCTCCTAAAATTAAATTTATGTTGAAACTAATCAAGAAATTTGTGTTTAGTACTGAGTTCAATCCCAAACCGCCACTTCCAATCTGTCCTAAACATAAAAATTTGCTTGAGTATAGATTTTATCCACCCCCTGTAAGAATACCTTTGGCTTGTGTTAAATTTGATAAAGCCCCGAAGATCTAGAGGACTTGGAGGAAATTAGACACTAAATCTTTCAAGAATCCATCGGAAAAAGAAAGGTGATATCAACAACTCATACACTCAACCCCTAAGGTTACAAAAAGTAAACACAGGGAGTGAGGATCACTCTAAGATGGGGTCCATACGTGACTATTGGGATGAGCAAACCATGAAAGAAATATAAGATCTGTTGCGAGAGTATGAGGATCTCTTTCCCAAGGATTTTTCATAAATGAAGGGGATTAATGGAAATTTAGGAGAAATGTGGATTGAATTGAAACC
Organism: Picea engelmannii; assembly: GCA_009831015.1. NCBI lineage: Eukaryota > Viridiplantae > Streptophyta > Pinopsida > Pinales > Pinaceae > Picea > Picea engelmannii. The sequence goes on along the minus strand of ML829513.1, from coordinate 60,612 downwards.
AGATACTAAGTCTGTCAAGCACAGACCATACTGTCTAAATTCACAAGTCAAGGAGAAAGTTAAGAAAGTGATTGATAGAATGTTAGCAGTCGAGATAATTTTCCCTATGGATGAGCTCAAATGGATTAGTCCTATTGTCATACAAATCAAGAAGGGTATTGGTGATATAAGAGTTTGTGTGGATTATAGGAGTTTGAAATCAGCTTGTGTACACGACCCTTTTCCAACCCCCTTTAGTGATGAAGTTCTTGATCAAGTGGCGGGAAATGAAGCCTATTCTTTTACAGTTGGGTTTTTCGGTTATCATCAGGTTAGAATTGTAGAAGAGGATAAAATAAAGACTACATTCACTGTGGAATGGGGTTATTTTTCTTTTAGTGTTATTCCCTTTGGGCTAAAGAACTCCCTAGTTGGTTTCTCTTGCATAGTCATTGCTGCATTCTGTGACCTTATTCCTAAATTTCTTGAAGTATATATGGATGACTGGACTATGTAAAACCTATTAAAGGAGAACATATGTTTACTATAGCTGATGTTTGATCGTTGTAGATAGCTACAAATTTATTTAAATCCGAAGAAGTGTATTTTTTGTGTACATTTTGGAAATTTTCTAGGGCATATAGTCTGTAGGGAAGGATTACTAGTGGACCCTGTAAAATTTGTGGTCATCCTCAATATGCCCCCTCCTAGGACTTATAAGCATTTGCAGTCAACATCGGGCCACACTAGATACTACCACAGATTTATCATAAATTATGCAAGTATAACTACCCTGTTGGAGAAATTGTTGAAGAAATATGAATCCTTCAGTTGGAATCCATAGTGTGATCAAGCTTTTGACACCCTCAAAGAAAAGTTGAGTGCTGCCCCTATTCTCATTTATTTGAATTGGAATGACAAATTCCATGTACAAATTGATGCTTCTAGTATTTCTTTGGGAGCAATCATTGCACAACCTAGTGAAGGAAACCTAGATCATCCCATCTACTTTGCTAGTAGGAAGATTTCTTAGGCTGAGCACGACTATACTACCACTGAGAGGGAAGGTTTGGAAATGGTTTATTCTTTACAAAAATTTAAACATTATCTACTAGGTGGTCATTTTAAATTCTTCACTGATCATTCTACTTTAAAATATTTGGTTAATAATCCCATGATGGAAGGCAGAATTTGTATGTGGCTTTTGTTGTTTCAAGAGTTTTCTTTTGAGGTCGTTGTTAATCCAGGTAAATTAAATGTGGGTCTTGAAAATTTGTCTATATTAGAGTTCAAAGAGAGTGGAAGAGTTGTAGATTACCATCTCCCAGATGTAGATCTTTTCAAAGTCGAAGTTATACCTGATTACTTGTCTGACATTGCCTTATTTCTGAGCACGAGTGTCTTCCCTTAAAGTTATTCCAAAACTCAAAAGAGACACCTAATGGTTCCTTTATTAGACTATCGGAAGATTTTCAATCAACTGTACAAGTTGGGATTTGAAAATATCATAAAACAATGTGTGCTTGACCATGAAAGATCGAATATCTTATGGAAGTGTCATAGTGGAGTTGTGGGAGGCCACATAGGAGGTAAGGTAATGAAATAGAAAATACTGTAGGCAATATTGTGGTGGTTGAATCTATTCAAGGATACCAAAAACTATTCCAGAATATGTGATGTTTGTCAATGGGTTGGTAAGTCGTTGCATAGGGATGAGTTCCCATTACACCTTGTTCGTGCATTGCAGGCCTTCGAGAAGTGGGTCGTGGAATTCATCAATCCCATTAATCCACCAACTAAACACTAAAAGTTCATATACATCATCACCACAATCAATTACTTAACTTGTTGGTCCAAAGAAGAAGTTGTTTAGGATTTTTCTACGAATACAATAGCTCGGTTCATATTTGAGAAAATTATCACTATATTTGGGTGTCCTAGAAGTTTAACTAGCGATAAAGGAGCCCATTTTATCAGTGAGACTATCGGCACTCTTACTCGGGGATTTCTTATTCAACGTCATAAGAGTAGTCCCTATCATCCACAAGAAAACAAGATAGTCGAAGCCTTTAACAAGATTTTGGAATGAGGATTAACCAAAGTATGTTGCTCAAATCGAGATCATTGGGATGTCAGAGTTCCCACCGCATTATGGGCTTATAGGACTACTACAAAGAAACTACATAAGTATAATCCATTCCAACTGGTTTATGGTAGAGAAGCAGTTATCCCCGCCAATTTCATTACTCCAAGTTTATACATTGTGCAAGCTACTCAGATGAAAAATTATGAGTTAGTTGCATAAAGGGTTCCGGAACTAATGGAACTCGAGGAAGCCATATAATATCTTAGTTTATTTTCATCAAACTGTGGAGAAGGCTAGACATACGGCTTGGCATGGCGGGAAGATTAAGACCAAAGACATTTTTGCAAGGTGATAAAGTTTTGTTATATGATAGTAAGTATAAAAAAAATCCAAGGAAACTACAAATGCATTGGCTCAGACCTTTTATAATTGTGGAAATCCGTGAGTCAGAATCTATCATACTCGCACAACTTGATGGAATTCTTCATCTAGATTGCATGAATGGCTCACTCTTGAAGCCCTATGTTTCTACTTAATACGAGAAAGTGCACAGTGCTCTTGTGGCTAGGAGTGAATTCATTAGGTAGGATTTCCATTGTTTTGTTATTTCCTTCTTCTTTTAATAAAATTGTGGTGTGTCCAACTGTCACATGTCTTAGGGTCTAGTTATCATTGTCAATTTTTTCAGGTTGTATATCATCTTTGTGGTTGGGGAGGTCCAAATCATTTTTTTTTGTATTTAGTAACTTCCAAGGTTGTAATCCATGCCATGTCAGTGTGACGTTGTTCGTTAAACATCATTGGTAACTTTTTGGTTACTTTCCGATCATTTCAGCTCTGAGTCATTTAAATCCCACCAACTATCAGTACTTTTCTAGTTAATCATTTGTGAGGTACTTAATTTTTCGTTCACCCTGATTCCACTCTACCATGTTTCCATTTATACTCTTTAATGACCAAATACCACCCTAGATTTTTTCGCATATATTGGTTCTATCCACCATTAATTTTGAATTACTTTCATGTTGTTTTCCTTAAGGATTGATCATATTGTCACCTCCCTTATTTTTCCTATAAAATAGTCATTGACCAAGTGCTCCATGTTATTTTGTTTTCCTGAATCTCTTTGCATACACAGACCTAGAGCCCACTCAGTATTACATGAACCCGCACCCACACCCTCGACCCCCTATCGTTCTTTTCTACTATCATCGGTTTCCAACCATGGGACAAGCTGGAACTACTTAGGGAGTTGTACCAAATCTTGTTTTTCTTGTAGACATCATTAACCATTGCATTTTCATTGTAACACCCTATTTCCCCCAATTTGTAATTAATCACAAAGTAGGAATTACCATGCTAATGCATGAGAAAAATGTAAATGTATTATTGTTTGAGTTGCCAATAACTGACTGTAGGGGTGAAGCCTTGAAAGAACTGGCCATGATATCACTAGAGGAAGAATGTGAAAACTATAAGAGAGGGTTCATGTATCAAATAACCCTAAATCTCCCTTGATAAGGATGACAAGCCTCCTTCGAATCCCAAGGAAAGAAAATCATTCAATGAAGAAAGGACCGGTGGTTGAATCACCAACCACCCCCATGAATGGAAACATGGGCTGTCAGTCCAAAGTACCACATGGAATTGCAGACCTAAGCTTCCTTCTGACAGAAGGAACCGGATAGGTCAGCAAAACATTCCCAAGTAAGAGGGACACACATGTGAAAGAGAGGCACTAGACGAGGGCAGAATCTCACAAGGGAGAGGGGCAAATCTCTCCAATGAATCACGAATAGAAGGCCATGATCTTGATGCCGAAGAGCATCTGAGAAACCTCGTTGAGGCCACAACTGAGTGAGAAAGCTTTGAGTTGCAAAAAACAAGACCCGAATAGAAGTTGAAATAGAGAGAGAACCCTCGAGAATTGTGAGAATTCCCTGGTGATATCATGGCTTGGCACGGGGGTGTCCAGAGTGCTAAGAATGAATGCCTCTGAGCCTATGGTCGAGTGGAAGGAAGAACACCCACAGTCAGTTGGTTGGCAGCAACCTGTAATAGATAAGTGATTTCCTACCCTATGTAACTTAGCTCTGACTGTGTATGAATTGGTTATATTGTGCATGCTTTCAGGAATGTGAATGAATGCTTAATGGATATACTGTATCCCTTCTATTTCTACTTGGTTGTATAATTAGGAAAGTAAGGAATTATATGGGTCGGACATGACTTGTTCTCATAAATTTTGGAGTTCTGTAGTGTCTTAATCTAGAGCCACGAACTGTGAGCTCGTCGACCTTAGGTGTAGTTGCATGTACGATGGTTTACTCACCTAGTCGTTCTAAGTCCCTTGGAGGATGGAGTTTGTTAAGCTCATGAGAGGTAGTGCCAATATGCATAGGCCCTCTTCGATCAAATAGAACCCCATAACCCCTTGATGAATAGTTGTATTGAAGACTCTTCTAAGAGTCAATTCCAGGAGAGAGAGAACAAAGCTCTCAAGTCTTTCATAGCTGATGAAGCTCAGGAAGGATAGCAAGTTTCAAATACCAAAGGAGAGTACCCTTTCGTTTGATTAGGTGAATGGACGAGATCCTTTCGGGGGATCTAAAGTCTGTCATGACCATTAGATTGGAGGAAGGAATGTAGGTGTTAATGCCTCGACCCCTTTCAGCCTTCGCTAGTAGCGAAGGAATCGGGACTGTAGATCCAAGGATCTGACAGAGTCCTATTGACCGCCGATCTTAGCCTTTGTATAGGCAGGAGAGTATCATTTCGTTGACTTGTGACTTGGAGTGGTCAAGGGTAGGACTGCATGGACTCACGATTCGTGAGATCGCGACGTGATCGTGACCGTTGGATCCAGGCCACGGGAGAACTGTGGGATCGGAACTTTCGTGGTTATCGCCTATCAGGGTTTTAGAACTTGAGAGAGTTTATTTTCGACTGTAGAAGTTGCGAAGTGTCGAGCACCGAGGGCTCATGTGAACACGTGGCACCTCCATTAGGTGGGGACCGCGTGGTTGACAGGTGGCGTTACAAAAAGCGCCCAGAGAAAGGTGGGAGCGGGTGACAGGTGATGGACACATGTCACCTGGGAAAGAGTCAACCCATTGTTGACTTATCATATCTTGGGAATTCGCAAAGGAGGAGGACGAGGGCTCAACACTCCAACTCGCGAAGTCACGAGATGCGAGTAGTGCTAGTATTTAGCTTAGGAAGCGGGTGACCCATTGTTGACTTATCATGGCTCGGGGTTTTGCAGGATGAAGAAGTTTCACCCTGATCACTAAGGCCGTGAAACACCGAGAGTCAAGGTCACGTGCGATGAGCGGCAGTGACACAACTCGTGAGTAGAGTACAGTGGAGGAGACAAGTGGCATGTGTGCGTCGCTTTAGCAGAGCCCACGTAACGTCGACCTCTCGCGTCTCAGGATTTCGCAAAGGAGGAGCACGAGGGCTCAACACCTCAACTAGCGAAGTTGCGAGTGGTGCTAGTGTTTGGCCTAGCCTACAGTTACATGTAGCAGGTGCTAGTGAGGAAGGAGCCATACCCATATCGCATCTCGGGTATCACCATTTAAAGAAAGAGGAGTCGAGAGCCTTGACTCCCAACTCGCGAGCTGTGAAAGGTTCTTGCGCTAAGGTCAGGTTGTGGTCACTTGGAGGAGGATAAGGGAAGGGATGGTCTACGCTAGCCCCCATAGAAGTCTCGGGGATTCTATCCCTCGAAGAAAAAGACGAAAAAATCATTATGTCATAGTGGGTGTGTTACAAATTGGTACAGAGCATGGTTACAACACTTGGCCTGCTTGGGCTCATGTAGGAGCCACATAAAGAGACATTATTATCTACATTTTATCTTTAAGAAGAAGGACCACATAATGAAACTGTAAATTGGGAATTTCATTAACCCCTCTGTTAAAATGGTAACTACTCTTATAGGAGTAGGAATGCACTGATCAATATTACTGATAAGACCTAAGTGTGAATAACAGAGGTGGAATGAATTATGCTATGAAGCTGCATGAGCCAGACAAGGGACATGAACTGAGTTGTTATGTTATAGTGTGATGATGGCTACCTACTAAAGTAGGTAGAGTCCCTTGCAATTGAGATGGTTGGTTAGGTAAGAACTTAAGATCCAAATGAAGAACTCCTTCTTGATTCGGGAAATCTGGTAAGGACTGGTAGGATTCTTAGAAATTTATAATTACTACATTATTAAAAGACTAAACCCTGAGCATATAAATCCTCACGATTGAGAGGACTGATGAAAATATATAGGGTCATATTACCTGACCTATAATGGTTAGAATCGACAACAAGGATAATCTGTTTAAGCAAGATTAAGAGGAGTACTTTGGGACTGTTGCTAATTCCCAAGAGTGACCCTTGTTGGTTGTTCCCATAAAGAGAGGGTAGCATCCATATGAGTTATGACTATGAGATTAGTCCTGTAAGTAACTTAAAAGCTTAGAAGATATAGCAGGGAAATTTGGTACGCTGAACATGCATATAGAATCAAGCTTGTGTTAAAGTTTGAAAACTTCGGAGGTTGAACATGGAGTATACCAGGAGGAGTAGTGGTTTTAAGTCTTGAGAGGAAACACTTAGAAAAAGTTTCTAAGTTTCGAAGAGTTGAAGCATTCAAAGGTGAAGCACAGAAAACTAAAGTTCGAAGAAAGAACAAGTATGGAGGATTGAGCGGGAGAAATCCTTCAGAAAAGAGTTTTGAAGATTGGATAGGATCGAGAGTCAAGATCCATTCAGAAAGAACTGAAATGCTTTGAGTTGTTTGATCTTGGAGAAGTAGCACACTGGTTAGTTGCGAGGAGATACCGGAATTTCACAGAACCAAAGGGTTTGGAAGAAGCAACGAGAAATTCATGAAAAGATCATAGTCGTTGATCAAGGAGAGATCTGGACCATTGATCGTCCAGAAGAGAATTTCACAATTTCAGGAATCGGGAGTTAAGGGGTGAAGACTCTGCTAGAGTCTCGAAAGGTGGAAAGCCGGGATTTGGTCAGGACTGTTGATTTCCAGAGAGATCTGGACCGTGGGATCCAGGTTGCCAGACCCTTGTGGATCAGAAGTTTTGGGAAATGGTGGGGTGTTGTCCGCGGATTCGCCAAAACACAGGATCCTGACGCGTGTCTAGGAGTTGACCCCAGGTACTGAGCGAAGGGTCATGTGAATCAAAGAGCCAAGAAAACCTTAGCTTCGGTCTTTCAAATTTTTAGATTTCGGGGATCGAAGAACCAGAGTTCCTTGCAACATGAGTCCCGAAATCGTGAAACGTGAAGCGCCTTTTAGTTCGGATTGTGGTCACCACCGGTGGTCACGTGAGGAGAAGGCGTGATCTAGTATGATGAATACGCATGAGTTGAATGCAGTGTGAAGCTTCATAATAGGAAGCCTGATATTAATACCAGTAAGGTATGAATGATACTAAACGTGCAAAGTAATGCACACGTATGATGTAAGAGTATAGTTATAGGCACAATATGGTTTTCCCCGATGAGCGAAATATAAAGAAAGTATTGATTTTGCCAAGATTGAAGGAATACTATGGAGGCATAGCTGACTCCATTCTAGGGAGTCATGAAAGTTATGTTCCAAATTATAGCCTGAGGGGAATGTATTCCATTTCCTCAGGAAGTGCCAATATAATTAGATGAAAGGGTAAATGAGCAAAGATGCTCTCTTGTCATAATAAGAGACAAATGATTATTCCTTTGAGAATCACATGAGAAGGATTGTGAATGAATCTGAATTGACTAATATTAATAGTAAAGATGCATGTTTATATTCCTTAAGAAGAATATTTAGAAAAAAAGAAGAAGCCAAAACTAACTCAAGATGGAGGCCATCACAAATAGTGATGGATATGCAAAAAGGAAGTTGCATGCCGAAGGAGTTCCTGGTGGAGGAACTGTGTAAGGACTTTGTCAGAAGGACAGAGTCACAACCCTAATAATTGTTCAAGGTTGGACAATGGGTTGCAAGGCCTATCTATATATATAAGAATCCTGGATTACATTTTGAAAGAATCATGTAATTAATAGAAGACTAACAACTGAATATTGACCATTCTGATAACCGAATGGAAGTGTGTAAGATGCACATGTTCATGATTCATTATGAGCAAAGAGTTGCTATTAAAGCATGTTGCAGTATCCCAAAAAGGGTTAGGGTTAAGCCTAACCAAGGTTGCTCAGAAAAAGAGAAGTTGTGGAAACCGGTATAGTTGGTAAGAGGCAAGTAAATCCCCTGAATATGATTAAATGAATAAACGAGTACGTTTAACTAATGAGGCTTGGTTGAAGCTGTGATCAAGAAAAGGCAGTGAGACCTTAGAGATAATTCGACTGGGCTGAAAATACCTAGGCGATGTAGAAAGAATTTGAAGAAGGGGAGAGCCCTCAATTATTTCCTTGTTGTGCATTATGTTTTCTATGGGATGAGAAAGCTAGTACATTGATGAACGAAAAGGTCTTGACACCCTAAGTAATAAGGATTGTATCACCGAAGATACAATCGAAATTTGTTTGTGTTTCACTTATGGAAACATTTGAGGATTTTTATGAGTTCGAACGTTATGATACATGCATTCGGTTTAATATTACGACTAATGTAATTGTGGCTATGATGATGCATGTTGTGTATAGAAATGAATTGGAGCTATTGAGGAAGACAGTTGCCAACGATGAGCAACCTCAATCAAAGGATGACTATGAGAAGGTTCTTGTGGAACGATTATTGAAGGGACTTTAAAAGTCCCCATAGAGCACCACTGATGGGATAATATCAGAGAGAGAGTGTGAGCAACCAAGAACCCGTATAAAGATATTCGTGCCTATGTGGCACAAGGTATGAAGGGATTTGGTAGGAACCCCTTCTGAAATATTTTATTGTCTTAGTGTTATGCATAAACTTGAAAGGCGGTTGTATGCCTTGGATACCCAAGTAAGGTATGACTCAGGATGAAGAACCTGAATAATGGAGGTATGAACCTCTGGTAGTAAACATTATTTATAACCATTGGAAGAATTCATGAATTGATATGTCATGAATGCATTGACAATCAAGGAATGCGTAAAGGCATTCATGTGAAAATTTTGAGTTCATGTGTATTGATTTGGGATCGTGATCGTCCTATAGAAGGCAGTATGGTCCTACTATAAGAATGAAAGAAAACGAATAAACCATATGAGGAAAAGGTTGGTTAACTTCCAACACGCCATGGCCAAGAATCAACCATAAAGTGTGAGGAACTTGAAAAACAATGCAAGAATGTATTGGGGATGAATGTGGCCATGGATATTGGCACAATTGTTAAAACCCTTTTTAAATGTTGAACTACGTTTTGAAAAGTTTGGTATGTTGAGATGAAAATAACAATTGTTTGGTTGTGTAAAGAATGAATTGCAGGAAGAAAAGGGGTCTTGGATATGGTAGTGTTGTAAGTCCATAAGGAAGACCGATTGCCTGCTGAGCCAAACTGCAAGGGATGGTATTTTCCTTTTTGAGAAAGTAATTTAATTGTTAAGTATGCAAAATTCTGAAATTGTTGTGACGATGTTGTAAAGGTGCAATAAAATGTATATGCATGGAAAAGATAACAAGTTGTTTGGCTGATTGAAGTGGAAAGTGCAGGAAGCAAAGGGGTCTTGGATATGGCGGCATTGTAAGCCCATAAGGAAGGCCAATTGTCTGTTGAGCCAAACCATTATGGGAAGGAAATTCCCATAATTATGAATCTGGTTCCTGTACAGAACAAATATGAAAACAAGTCGCGAGATTGGAAAATTCGTGGGTGATAGATTTGCAATAAAATTCTGAAAGTTAAAATTTATAATGATGTCTCATGAATTTTATATACTTGTGATACAGGTGGGAAGAAGAGACATGTCCAGAAAGGAACAGATGAAGGTTGTCAAATGTGAAGATGATGAAAAAGGGATACTGTTGATCCATGAGAACCTTGTGATAAGTCATGATTGCCTGAAATAAATTGTGTTGAGGTAACACAAGCTGGAGGGACACCTCGGCAGAGAAAGTCTAAGGGACACCTCGACTGTAAGACTCGATAGAGTCTCTAAAATTTTCCTGTGTGAGAAAACCTCAGTAGTGCAAGCTGGATCGCTTGAGGGACTGTATAACAGTGAAGGGGATGCCAAAGCCTAGGCTTGGAGTATGAGTGACCGCAAGGAAGAGGAGCTCTTATTAATTCTTGTAAACTATTGGGATCATGCACACAGTGGGTAGTTTCCCATGCGGAAAAACCTTAGAAAGGAAAATGAAATCATGATAGATCTTGTGAAATATGGAATTGGAATCACGCACCCAATGGGTACGTCAAGGAAAGTGATGAGCATGGATAACAAAACTACCATGTGGATACAGATCCACAAACTGCACAGATAAGTACCGTGCTAGAATATGAAATTTTTCCTTTTTAAATTTTGAACAATAGTAAGATCTTTTCGCACAAAATTATGGTTAATATAATTGTGTCCAAGAATTATTGAAGGCAGATGACGAAGACTCAGATCCTAAAAAAGGACCTGACCGAGGATGAAGGTCAAGACTTATAAACTGGATGAATGAGAAAGGCATGACAAGTGTTTTTGAGAAAGAACACCGAGGACGGTGTTCATTTAAGGGGGAGGTAATTATAACACCCTGTTTCCCCCAATTTGTAATTAATCATAAAGTAGGAATTACCATGCTAATGCATGAGGAAAATGTAAATGTATTATTGTTTGAGTTGCCAATAACCGACTGTGGGGGTGAATCCTTGAAAGTACTGGCCATGATATCATTAGAGGAAGAATGTGAAAACTATAAGAGAGGGTTCATGTATCAAATAACCCCAAATCTCCCTTGATAAGGATGACAAGCCTCCTTTGAATCCCAAGGAAAGAAAATCATTCAATGAAGAAAGGACCGGTGATTGAATCACCAACCACCCCCATGAATGGAAACATGGGTTGTCAGTCCGAAGTACCACAGGGACTTGCAGACTTGAGCTTCCTTCTGACAGAAGGAACCAGATAGGTAGGTAAAACCTTCCCAAGTAAGAGGGACACACACATGGAAAAGAGAGGCACCAGACGAGGGTGAAATCTCACAAGGGAGAGGCACGAAGCTCTCCAACAAATCACGAACAGAAGGCCGCGAGATTAATGCCGAAGAGCATTTGAGAAACCTCATCAAGGCCACAACTGAGTGAGAAAGCTCCGAGTTGCAGAAAATAGGACCCGAACAAAAGCTGAAACAAAGAGAGAACCCTCGAGAATTGTGAGAATTCCATGGTGATATCATGGCTTAGCACAGGGATGGCCAGAGTGGAAGGATGAACACCCATAGTCAGTTGGTTGGCGGCAACCTGTAATAGATAAGTGATTTCCTACCCTGTGTAACTTAGTTGTGACTGTGTAGGAATTGGTTATACTGTGCATGCTTTCAGGAATGTGAATGAATGCTTAATGGATATACTGTATCCATTCTATTTCTACTTGGTTGTATAATTAGGAAAGTAAGGAATTATATGAGTCGTACATGACTTGTTCTCATAAATTTTGGAGTTCTGTAGTGTCTTAATCTAGAGCCATGAACTATGAGCTCGTCAACCTTAGGTGTAGTTGCATGTATGATGGTTTACTCACCTAGTCGTTCTGAGTCCCTTGGAGGATGGAGTTTGTTAAGCTCATGAGAGGTAGTGTCGATATGTACAGTCCCTCTTCGATCAAATAGAACCCCAGAACACCTTGATGAATAGTTGTACTAAAGACTCTTCTAAGAGTCAAGTCCAGGAGACAGAGCGCAAAGCTCTCAATTCTTTCATAGCTGACGAAGCTCAGGAAGGATAACGAGTTTCAAATACTGAAGGAGAGTACCCTTTCATTTGATTAGGTGAACGGACGAGATCCTTTCGGGGGATCTGAGGTCTATCACGACCGTTATATTGGAGGAAGGAACATAAGTTTTAATGCCTCGACCCCTTTCAACCTTCATAAGTAGCGAAGGAATCGGGACTGTAGATCCAAGGATCTGACAGAGACTTATTGACCGTCGATCTTAGCCTTTGTATAGGTAGGAGAGTAGAATTTCACTGACTCGTGACTTGGAGTGGTCAAGGGTAGGACTGCAGAGACTCACTATTTGCAAGATCGAGACGTGATCATGACCGTTGGATCCAGGCCACGGGAGAACCGTGGGATCAGAACTTTTGTGGTTATCGCCTATCGGGGGTTCAGAACTTGAGAGAGTTTCTTTTCAACTGTAGAAGTCATAAAGTGTCGAGCACTGAGGGATCATGAGAACATGTGGCACCTCCATTAGGTGGGGACCACATGGTTGACATGTGGCATTACAACAAGCGCACAGAGAAAGGTGGGAGCGAGTGACAGGTGATGGACACATGTCGCCTGGGAAAGAGTCAACCCATTGTTGACTTATCGTATCTCGAGAATTCGCAAAGGAGCACAAGGGCTCAACACTCCAACTAGCGAAGTTGTGAGATGCAAGTAGCGCTAGTATTTAGCTTAGGAAGCAGGTGACCCATTGTTGACTTATCGTGGCTTATCGTGGCTCGGGGTTTCACAGGATGAAGAAGTTGCATCCTGATCGCTAAGGCCGCGAAATGCCGAGAGCCGAGGTCACGTGCGATGGGCGGCAGCGACATAGATCATGAGTAGAGTACATTGGAGGATACAAGTAGCGTGTGTGCATCACTTTGGCAGAGCCCATGTAACGTTGACCTCTCATGTCTCAGGATTTCGCAAAGGAGGAGAACGAGGGCTCAACACCTCAACTAGCAAATTTGTGAGTGGCGCTAGTGTTTGGCCTAGCCTACGGTTACATGTAGTAGGCGCTAGTGAGGAAGGAGCCATACCTGTATTGCATCTTGGGTATCAGAATTTGGAGAAAGAGGAGTCGAGAACCTTGACTCCCAACTTGCGAGCTGCGAAAGGCGCTTGCGCTAAGGCCAGGTTGTGGTCGTTTGGAGGAGGATAAGGGAAGGGATGGTCTACGCTAGGCCCCATAGAAGTCTCAGGGATTCTGTCCCTCGAAGAAAAAGATGAAAAATTCATTATTCCATAGTGGGTGTGTTACATTCATCATTGAAGATTTACAGGTAAAAGTCGAGCAAACTCGACTTGTTGATACATATTTTTCAGATAACACTTTATTTCCTCAGATGAAAGCAGAGGTTTATCTAGATTATGTTCAATTACCTTCAGGTGACACTGGGGGGGAGTGGAATACTCCCTATGTGTCATTTTGAGAGTCCACTATTACAAATTTGTGGGATTTCCCGGTATTCAGAGCTTCCGGATAAGTTGCTTGTTGTATCAAGTTCCTTATCAGTCACATCCACAATGGATCCCTATGGTTAGATAGAGACTATCTGATTCATGTCAAACATATACACCAACTTACATGTCTCTTTATGGAGGGAGATGATGTTACTAAGGTATTCCAGGGGTTAGGAAAGCATCAAATTAAGAAGGGTGATCCTAGTCTCTACGACAAATTCGATACCAATCAAGCTGGCAGAGGAACTCTAATTGACTCCATTCTTCCTGAAACAGTTCGTTTTTCCTGGTACCTGATTGTGTAAAAAGTAATGAAGAGCTTCACTAGAGGGGAATGCACATTAGACACTCTTTCCATTATAGAATTATGTATGCAAGGAGAAGTCATGAATTGGTTCAGTACTTGCAGACAAAGATGTTACACACTTGCATGAATGTGCATGAGAAAGCTAGTTATTTTATCTATGGTTACATTTTAGTTGCCTTTGTTATGTGGAAATGGGGATCGAGAATGGAGAGGGATGTTGCAGTCACTTTAGATAGTTGTTTTGTGATGAGGTTTGAGCCCTTGCAAGCTTGCACTGACGATACCAATACCTCCTTCAACAATGTTTTTTTCTTGCAGTGGTTCAATGACCTTGTTGACGCCACTCAACATATGTGAATCTACCAAGACTTGCTCAATTGCCATAACAACAAGATCTGGTTTGGCATAAACTGAGACAACACCTTTGTGTGGATTCTCATTACAACGGTAGAAAAATTTCACACCCCTCCATTGCCATACTACCTTCACGAGGAGACTTTATACAAGGAGGTCTATTCTTGGCCCAAGGTCAAGAAAGGATAGAAACGGTCTGGTATCTCCTATCAACTACTTGAAATTTCTCGACGACAAGCCATAGTACTGGCTGTTATTATAGGATTCATCCAGAAATGACATCGCACACCCTCAAACTCCAAGGAAGAAGAGGCTAAAGAGGAGTCCTTTCCCTGGTCATTTGTACCTCCTTTCACATCAATTCCAGACGACGTCGTTATCTCTGGTAAGCAATTACGTGAAGTATTTTCTTTCGTTTTTCCTATTAAGAGATTGCACACTAATTCTCCATTTAATTCTATCACTGACCCCATTATCACAGAGGCCAACCCTCTATATTCCCTTCCACCTTTGATTCACACTGTCGCCACCTTTTTCCTCTTTCGCTCCCATCATCACTATTATCAATGATCCACCTGTCCAAACGTAATCATCTTCCATCATTGAGGATATCCACCGTCAACCTCCTAGGTCAACTACAAAGGACCCATATTTCACTCCATTATCTCCTCAACATAATATAGACACTATTGCACCTACCTCTATTGTCCCTTTCACAATGACTACAAGGACCACAACCCCCATTTCATCCTCTGTCCAACTTTCGTAGGTCCAAGTCACCATGGAAACATAGCCAAGAATTGTTCTCCATTCAGAGCGAAAGGAAAGGCCAGAGGTGCAAGTGCAGATGGACCAGGATCCTCCAGATACACATATTGACACCCAGGATGATACTCACTCGGATCATAGTACTAATTCCATTAAGGAAAAGATTGAGCCTATGCTACGGGATCCCCAGCAGTGTCATGCAATCCTATAATTGTGCCTCATGTGCATTGATGTGATTGTGACACTTCCTCCTGAGGTTCAATACCATCTCGCTCATAGTCTCCACACAACGTTGCCTAGTCCCTACGATGTTGGCACTTCCAGCTTGTCTAAGCGATTGGTTGCCAATGGCAAACCACTGGCTTTATGGTTTCCCTTGGATCAATCCATAACCAGTGGGGATCTCATGACTTGTTCCACTCCCCAGATTTTCCATCTCATCTGAGCTTCCATGGATCAACTTGAATAGAGGATTTCCTCAGTCAATCAAACCAATGATGAGCTCACACAACAAACACAACAACTCCATGCGGGCATTGTTGTAGAATCATCTTCCAGAGCGCATGAGCAAGTATTGTGGATATAGGTCGAGTCTATAGTCACGACCATTGATGATAAGTTTCTCTAGGTATGTCCAACATTTAGACAGGTTTCTCCTGAGCTCCCTGAAGACATCACTCTAGTTTCTCCTTTGCAACGTATTGAGCTCATTGCATATTCCTGGTCACAACTGGAAACAAGGATTGACAACCTTCAATAAGAGATGGTTGCAATCAAGTTGAAGGAAAAGGAGAAACCCCAAGAAATGATGGATAATATCACACAGGCAGTCGCGGAGGGAGATCTCATCTAGTCCTCTCTTCATGTTCGTGCATATGAATGACACAGACTCTTTCACATGGTGAATGACAGTGTAGGCTTGCTGAAACAACCCAGTAATATAATTAAAGAGTTGTGTGCACAACTCAACCGGATGAATGTGAACTTCCAAGCCATCATTGACCCAGTTGAGTAGGAGTCCAAGTTTACAAAAATCCAGGTTGAAGATGAAAGTTTGGATGCGATGGATGAGTCTACTCAGGTTGCGAAGAAAGAACTTAGAAACTTCCAACCGACCATGCAAGTTGAGTATGTCCAAATGCAACAACTTAATTCCATTGCTGACACTGAATGGACTACATTGTTGGCTACTAAGTCGGAGGATCCCAATGTGATTGTCGACCTTGAGTTTATTGCAGGAGCCTTAATCTTAGCAAGGAAATGGTAGGACCACGTGGATCACTACAACAACTTCCGCTAGTAGGCCCTCACAATTGTACCAGAGTTGGGCCCTCCATTTTCAGAAGGTCATGGGAAGGATGTGGAAATTTGACTTAGGATGAGTCAAAGGTTGTGGTCAGGGCCTGGTGGGCCCTCCATTTTGAGAAGTATCTATCTTGAGAAGTGTTTGTTTTGGCGGAAATGCTAAAGTTTTGTGGAAAGTGTAACATGTCAACAAAAAATTCGAAGTGGCAGAAAACAATTGATGGATGGAAAGATAACTACAAGAGTGATACAAGTGAAAACATATCATTCACCGGCTGCATGAGTAGTGGGAAGAGATAAGATCTTCGAGCATAGGCAAGCAAAAGGCCAGAAAGACAACAAAATCAATATTGGTTAGAAAGATAGCAGAATCAAGATTTTTCTCCAAGCACCCAAGGGAAAGATATAAATATGGAGCTATGTAATGGGAAAAGGTTTAACCATGGTTACTATTATTTCCATGAGTTTATTATTATCATTACTGATATTGAGTCAGTCTGGGAAGGCTATTGAAAAGGGGTTTTGACTATTATTGTGCTTGCACAAAAGCTTAGAGTCTATAATGGGTATCTGGGGAATACATTACACTGCATAAGTGATTGTATGAGATATTTACTCTATGTATGACCATTTTAGGATGTTGCTAATACAAAATATTATTCAGGCCCTAAAATTTTGATGTACTGTATATGCATCTATGATTTATATGTTGTGCAATTCCTTCTATCATGTGTATTAACATTTAATTATTGTTTATGTATGTATTTAATTATTGATGTATGAAATTGGACATGGTTATGTTAATTCTAATGATGCACTCTCCGTGACTCACTTCATCACACACACATGTATCAGTTGTGCTTTGGGTGAGACCTCCTTCCCTTGTGGAAGGTTGAATATGCCAGTGCTCCCAGACTACAAGGATATCCTTTGTTGGAAATATTCGAGAACCTCTGTCTCCATTTTTGTGCCAACAACGCTAGAGCCTAAACAATTCTTGCTAGAAGTTTCTTGTGAGAGTTGGATCTCAGTCAGAGATAATAAATTGGGGAATTCCATGGAGTTTGAAGATGTTTTCCATAAAAACATGATCCACCTAGTAGGCTTTAAATGGGTGTTGGATGGCACATAAATCAACATATTTGGAAAGGAGATCCACCGCAACCATGTTGAATAATTTATGGCCAGATTTGGGTAATATGATGATGAATTCCATAGAGATATTGATTCATATAGTCGATGGAATAGGGAGAGGTTGTAGTGATCCTGGAATTTTGATTGTTTCTCCCTTGTTGCATTAGAAAGTATCAAATTTGGCTACAAAAGTGTGTATGTCTTGCTTCATTCCTTCTCAAAAAAAGGAAATTTTGATCCATTCATATGTTTTTTGAAAGCTAGAATTCCTTATGGTTGGTGAAGAATGAAGTTCATAAAGCATAGTGGATTTAAAGTTGGATTGTTTTCTCAAATATATGCAACCTTTCTAGTGAAGCTTCTCATTTTTCCAAGTGTATCCCAAACATGGATTAGTGTGTTGTTACAATTGTTGGATCGAGATAGAAGTTTTTGGATCTTGGGACCATTCATGGAAAGCCACCCTTAACCAATTGTCCAAAATGAAGGAGAGTGAAAAGAGGGACCCTTCTTATTCATATTTCCTAGAAATAATATGAGCAACCACATTTTCTTTTCCCTTCTTGTAAATTATCTCATAATCATAGTCAAACATTTTAGTCAACTACTTATGTTTTTCAGGGGATGAAATCCTTTGTTACAAAAGATATTTGAGGCTATGATGATAAGTTTTAATTTGGAAGTGTTTTCCAAGAAAGTAAGGACACCAAATATCCACTGCATGCAAAGTAGGCAACATTTCCTTTTCATAGGTTGATTTGTCCAAGTGTCTCTCAAAAATATGTTTACTAGTGAAGGCCAATGGTCTGCCTTCTTGCATGTGAACTGCCCCAATTCCTTTCCCAGAGGCATCACACTCCAAAAAAAAAATCTTTCTGAATTTGGGAAGTGCCAAGACTATATTCATACACATATCCTCTTTTAAAGCTTGGAAGGATTGATCAATGACTATGTTCCAACTAAAAGCATTCTTCTTAAGGAATACAATATGCGGGGCTATAATGTTTCCATAACTCTGGAAAAACTTTTGATAATATCTAGTTAAACCAAGGAAACCTCACAAACGTTTAAGAGTTTTAGGGTGGGGGCAATCCTACATAGATTCTATTTTCTTAGTATCCACATCAATACCATCCTTTCCAACAATATGGCCTAGGTATTGTACTTCAAAATCTCCAAAGGCACATTTAGACTAGTTGAAAAAGAGATGATACTGAGAAAGTAAGTGTAAGACATGATCCACATGGGAAAGATGGGATTGCCAAGTTTTATTATAAATGAGTATATCATCAAAGAAGTCTAGTACAAAATGTTGGAGGAAGGGGCGCACGACATGATTCATGATACTTTGGAAAGTGGAGGGTGCATTACATAGACCGAAGGGCATGACCAAGAACTCATAATGGCCTTCATGAGTATGAAAGGTATTATTGGGAATATCAGCCTCCTTCATATGTATCTAGTAGTAGCCAAAACGTAGATAAATTTTGGTAAAGAATTGGGCACCACTCAGTTCATCCAAAAGGTCATCAATGACGGGAATGGGAAATTTATCTTTGATAGTAATTTTGTTGAGGGCTTAAAAATCGGGGTACATGATCCAAGTACCTTATTTATTGAGTACCATGATCACATGAGAGGAATAAAGGCTTGTACTAGGGTATATGACACCCACAACTAACAATTATTGAATAATTTCCTCAATTTCAATTTTTTGAGCAAATGGGTGACGATAAGGGAGAACATTGGGAGGAGGACTACCAGGGACAAGTAGAATGGAATGATCATGGGGGATATGGTAGGGTGGGAGTCCTTGGGGGTTGTCAAAAGTGAATTCATGTTTCGAGAGGATATGATCCATGTCAGGATGAATGGTACGGGAGGGAGTCTCAATTGCTTGAATGTCATGGAACTGGGAAATAATGCTAGAATGACCTTTTTTTAGGATTTTTTCCATCTAGAGTGAACTGGAAAATATTAGGGGAACTTATCGTGATGCCTTGGGACTTGTACCAATGTCTATCATATTGGAATATCATGTATAATTCCTTGAAGTCCATGGTTATGGGGCATAACATGCATAACCATTCAAAACTCAGAAAAATGTTTCAACCACCCATTTCAATAGAAAACATGTGGGATTTAAGATTATAATCAACAATTTGTAGACACACATTTTCACAACGACCCCCACATTTCATGGAACCGCCATTAGCAACCATGATTTGAAATTTATTGACTACATGGATATAGGAAAGGGTATCTTGTGTTGGAAAAACAAGATCGCAGAGCAATAAAATAAAACAAATGCGGAAATAAAACACAGAAGATACACAATACAATAGAGACACAGATATACATGGTTCACCTAGTGTGGGCTATGTCCACTAGAGAAATTGTCAGGTCCTTCCTTTATTATTATCTAGCAAATGAATGGATACAACCTACAACACACCTGTTGAAACTTCATCTTCTTTCTCTCATAGTCTCCTCACTAAGACTACAATATTCACAATGATACATAGCCGCAATACATTTCTCTCATAAAATAGGGTTTCCTTCTAGGGAAACAAACCCTAACATAACTTCTACCATCATATGTGCGACCTCATAATGAACGGTCCAGATTCACTATGAAATTACAATATACATTTACAAGGCAATTTTTCCTTCAGGGGCTTTGCCCTCGAACCCCCCAGCCGAGGGGATAGCACCCCAGACCCTGTAGGGGGGGTAACTCCCCCGTGTGGAGGAGTGTACATTCTTCTGGGGTGTAAAGTCTTCATGGGGTATAAACACAACTGAAAACAAATACCTCTAAATCAAGAAGATAATCAAGGTCCACAATCAACATCTTGAGCATTTCGATGATGAATAAATCATGGGTGCTTCCATTGTCAATGAGGATAATGAATTTCCAATGATTATATAGCCAATTAAATTATGGATTTGGGGAGTTGATATACCAGTGAGAGCATGTTGAGAGATGAGAGGTTTCAACTCAAGTGGATCATAGGGTGGGATAGTATCATCGTCCTAGGAAAGTGCTTTGAGAGGGGAAACATCAATGTCATCTTTATAAATGTCCTTAGAAATTGCCACAAAAAAACAATTCTCCTTACATTTGTGCCCCAAAAAACATTTTTCATCATAGTTATAACAAAGACCCTTATGTTGTTGTTCAACCATTTCTACCCAAGTTAATTTCTATACCTTAAAAGGAGGGGAAAGAGGAGCTGGATCAGTGGGGTGAGACTGTGGAGTAAACGGTGTCTTTTTTATTTGAGAAGTGACTATCCTATATGCTTCCTTAACTTGGTGAGTGGCTTCAAGATGAGTCTATGGATAAGCCATTAGGACATGAGCTCGAATGTCATCCTTGAGGCCACTAATAAGGAATTATTGGAAGAAGGTGTTCGACATACCTTCATTTAGGAAATCCAATTGCTTAAAATAAATGATGTAGTATTTAAGTGTATCAGACTGTTTCATTTTGGTCAAGTGGTTGAATGATGAGTTTATGTGTCAAAGATTTCATAAAGGTCTGCAACAAATTGGGTCCAAAAATAACCTTTGTGCGAATTTTTACGCCATTTCCATGATTGCTATCATTTTGGATCAAAATAGAGGATACCAACACAAATTTTTATTAAGTGATCAGTGATTCCATGCAATGAGAAATAATGTTCCATTTGAGTGTCCCACCCCATGGGGTTCAAGCCATCAAATTTTTTCACCTCAATTTTAGGAAGATGTGGTTCATGAGCAAGGGGTTAGAATGAAAGGTCATGGAATGGAATGAGTCAATTCCCTCTTTATGTGAATGTTGTTCATAAGAGAGAGGATCCTTGGATTGAAAAACCCATGTTGTCAGGGATTTCATATCTACAAAGAGGGCGTCAAGTGTAGTGAGATTATAATTTATGGTAGCAATTTCTGAAGTAAATTGAGAGAAATTGTGATCATTTTGGGCTTGAGATGTTTTGATTTCATTTTCGAGGTTGTTAAAGGAATTTTCCAAGTGAGGTAGTTGTCAAAGTTTTGGTTGTGGGTGGTCATCGGGAAAAGAAGCTGGAAATAATAAGGTTGGTGGGTTTGCCCAAAAGGTCTTATGAGAGAGTGGTATCACCGCAATCAATGCGAAAAGATGATTCTAGTGAGATGGGTCCCAAATAAGGGTGTCGAAGAGGGTGGGTGAGAACACAAAAAAAAAGGAATATGAGGGAGTGGTACCATGATGATCATTGTGAAGAGAGGAATCTAGTGGGATATCCCCCAAATAAAGGTGTTGGTGGGACCACTATACTCATGTTTTTTAACTCCTGCAGAGTTATACTCCAGTTTGAATAGTATTGTAGTGACATAAAGCCTAAATTCTTAATAGTGAAGATTGTGTAGGAATTCCATAGGTTGGATGCAGGAAGTAAGGTTTCCCACATTGGATGTGCACAATTTTAGTAGTGCTTCTGTTATGTTCTATTTCCACAGCAAGGGTTAGGATTTTGAGGGTTCCTAAGGACAAGGGACTGTGTTATGCTATATATCTCTTATATACGAGTGGGGTCTAATAGTAGTACTCAACCCAATATCTTAGAGCTATATCTAGGGAGGGTTAACCGTACCCTTACTCGTACTAATAGATTACGTAGGTATGTGATATTAATCTTTCTGAGTGTTATTCTCGATGCCACTATAGAATTCAATTGGTTGAATGGTTGAGATACAACTAATTTTAGGAGACATGTAGGACTCCCAATATACCTGAGGGTACATGGGAGTGAAATTATATGTACAGGTGATGTATGATGCAGTACTACTCGAAGGGGTACCAACAAGGGTTACATGGGTTTCCAACAAGGTGAAACCATGTGTAGTTCTTGCATGTATTCTTCCCCAACCGTAGTTTTACCCACTTAACAACAGATCATTGTGCTTTATAGATGTCAGAACATGTCTCTAGCTTGATTTTTTTTTTCTAAAAATATGCAGAGGAAAGAGCTATGATACCGCTTGTCAGGTACTAGAAGGAAATATGCAGAGGAATAGAACAATTATTATCAAAATAGTTAATAGAAAGAAACAAAACCGTAAGAATAATGAAAATATAGATCCAAAAGAAGATACCTTTATTATCTTGAGAATAATGTTCACTTGCCTCTTCAAGGGGTAAACCTCCAACAGAGTGGAGCTCGATTAAATTGATTCAACAAGACAATATTTTCTATGCTTTCTACCCCTATATATATTATTTCTATCTTCTTGAGAACATTCTAGAGGAATACCTTTCTAGAGGTAGAACCTTCTAGTAAGGTTTCTTACATTAGATGTGTTCACATTATTACATAGGCCTTATATACTAATGATGGCCTTTATTACATACAAAAGCATATTATTCTATCTACTTGAGATGTTAGGGAGGTTAGGACCCTAACATTGACCCCATATCTTAGAGGAATTGAGACTAAAATTCAAGTCTCCTCCTAGAATTACCATCCCTTTCCAAATCCATGACTTAGAAAAAATATGTTCTCAATAATCACGTTGATCCATATAGTCCCCATAGATATTAAAATAGTTGAATACTTTACCATGATCGAGAGAAACAAGTGATATATCCAACCATGAATAAAAAGCCCATGAATTAGACAGGGAAAAAACATTTTTGTTTCATCCTGTAACAACCCCTCATGAATGACCTAGATCATCCACATTTCTAAACTCCCATCCTTGATTATATTAGAGAGGTCTTGGATGATTTTTTCCCTATCTGTCATGATCTCTTACAAGAGAATAACAATTGGATTATGAGTTCTAATTAACCTTCTAAGGGCCAATTCCTTGGAGGGATTGGATATCCCTTTGCAATTCACGGAGAGGATGATAATTTGAACTTTCCCTGGGGGAAGATTCTATAAGGCCTCTGAGTAATGCTTATTGTCTACCACATTTTACCTCTAATTTTTCTTTCTTCTCGGTTATGGATTAAAAAAAAATTGTTCCTTTTTTTCCTCTTTTTATGGTTTTTGTCTTCTAGGTGTCCAAAGCCACCTTTAGAAGATCTATCACAAGTCCTAGAACTCTTATTGCGTGACATTAGGTTATATTTTTATCCCTTAGAGGATGTAGAGTCTTCAATGGGTTCCTTAAAAGGAATGTCTATCAAGGGAAAGATAAAGAGGTCTAGGAGTTTAAAAATAGTATTAGGAGCTTCTCCCAATGCATCTGGAGGGATAAATGGAGAATATTTAGGATTTAAGAACCCCGATAGACTAGAGAAAAAATCTTCATGAGAAATTATGGTCACAACTTCTACATTAACTTTCCAAGATCCAAATTGTAAAATACTAGAGTCTATATGAGGTGGGGAAGTGAAATTCTTACCTAGAGTAAATGACCTTTCCTTTTAGGCCGAGGGGTCATATTCCTAGGAGATGATTATTGTTCCATGATTGGTCTTTTTGCTAGAAAGTTTGATACTAAAGGGTTATCTTCCAGGGAGACATGTAAGGATGTCAAAGTATCTTTTCCCAATTCCATAGGAGATGATTATTTAACATGGATGGAAGGTTTTTGAACCCACCATCAATGGAGAAACTTAATTTCTTATTTGTTGAAATTATTTTTTAAATGTATTTGTAGGAATTTTGTAAAAAGTTATAGTTTCACTTTATTGATGAGAATTTTTAATTTGGAACTTTTTTCTTCAAGGATTTTGGTCATTTAAGACAATCTAGATTGTTGGAATTTTGACAAAAATGAGTAAATCAAGGTGGAAATTTTCCTCATTGGATAAAAAAGTCATCAAAATTTTGATTTTGTTTACTTATTAATTTATCTCATTTAATATAATGGATATATATATTTTTTTTGTTTGTTAATTTGTGCGGGACCTGTTGGCTACGCGATTAACCTGTGGCTTGAGAAACCGCGACTCAGGGGCATCTAAGCCGTCAAAATCACCCGGGGATCGCACCCGGCCTGAGCCACACCAACCCTTAACATGGTTGGATTTTTTGTCCCGCCCAGGTTTCGAACCGGTGACTTTAACATCACGGAGTGGCTTAACAACACACTCCATCACCGACTGTCCTACACCTCGGGGACTAATATAATGGATATATTGATAAACATATGTTTGGTCAAATTTTAATGTTCACTTTTTAGAGAAAGGCTTAGCGAAACTCAAAGTATGACAATAAAATTTGGTGATTCACCAAGTGGAATATTATTATTGATGTGGATTTTCCAATTTCCTCATGAAATGATCTTAATAGATTGAAGTGTAAATTTATACCACCTCACATACATCTTAAAATTGGATTTGTAAAACTAGAGGGATCAAATCCCTTAAGGTGCAAACCTTTTTCATAGTGCAAAATTTGGGAAAACATTTTCACCCCAAGGGATTTTATCCCTATAGAAACCTGATTGATCCAGGGTTAATATGGATCTATGCCTATGATAATTACAACCAAGGGTAGCTACATCAACCTATACTATGTAAAACCAAAATTAACCCATTAAAATAATTTCATCCAAAATTGTTGTGGGTTTAATTACAATGTCTAATAACTCATCAAGTGCACTATAATCAATTTGAACATCATGATAAAATGGATCATATTGAAACTTATACAACAATGAAATGTATATTTTCTTCTTTATAATAGTGAAATCATTTAATTTTTTCACTCTCATTATTTTTTCACACAATGATCACTACATCAAGGTCTTTAATATGTCATGGCAATATATTGACAACACATTTTTATTTATGGAGGAAAATGAATGGTGTGTTCTTTATATTTTAATTAGACACATATTGAATTCATAACTTGGAAAAGTGGATTTATGCGTGCTATGAACATCTCTTCATGTTGTGTTAGATCTAAACAGACGTGAAGTTACACTCCTCAATCTATATGATTTTGGGCTAAAAATATATGACACGATCCCTCCTTTTTACATCTCATACAAAATATTATTGAAATGACTGCATTGTCGGAAGGAGTTTAAGGACTTGACATTTAAATTAATGCATTGTTAAGAGGAGAGTATATAAACCATTGTTTTAATCAGTGTATTGTAGAAATGATTTTAAGAACTTGTCACTTGAATTAATGCATTAGAAGAAACATAATATAAAAATCATTTATTGAAAAGCAATAATAATGAATAGACTATTGAATTCAATGAAACATAAGAAGGAAATAGTGCAATAGTTTTCCAACCTGGTAATAATTGCAAATATAGTGCAACTTGGTTACTATATAATGGATGCTAGTAGTTTTTAGTAGAAGTGGGTAGAGGTTGAGTAATAAGTAATGCAGGAGTAGAGTTCAAGTAATAAGTAAAGGAAGAGTATAGGATGGCTATAATTGGTAAGGGAGAGGGTGTTGTATGGTGCTATCTTCCCAAATTGATATTTATTTGCAGTATTTGTATCTCTTTAGTGTGATATTTGGTTGATTTTGGCTGAGATTTGGCTACATATCTGAGATGTATCGTTTATTTAGCTACCCAAGATTAAGAGTCTAAATAAAATAACATAGATCAAAGAAGTAAATCCAAACTACTATAAAAGACTATTGATATGATCACAACCTAATTGATTCCACCAAAACAATATCAATATAAGTAATACAATTACATGTGCCTGATAGATACATTCAAGAAAGAAAACCATAAAAATGTATGCCACAAATATCTCCTTAAAGAAAGGAAGAAAAAGAAATATAAGTAAGCTTAACTACCTATGTGCATGAAAGAGCTAAAGAAAACAACACATGTAAGTGAAACGTGACTCTAAAGCAAGTGCACTGAAGTAAGAAAGTGCATGGACATATGCACCAAAACCCCATGCCATAAGAACAACTTATGTTAACATGTGGAAATAGAAATGAAGATATGGGTCTCGAAAAACAAGAAGCCAAATTCAACACCGATGTACAAAATAAATCCCCTCAAGAAATTACGGATGGGGGAAAACCTAGTGGAAACAAAAAAAATCAAAAGGATGTTCATAAGCCAAGTGGACTCAATGTTTGTGTTGTCATACCCTTGATACTCAACAATTTCATAGGCCTCCTTATAATTCTATATATCTATAGTAGTAACAATGAATTCATGTGGCATTTCTTGAAATTGAGAATGTGTCTTCCTAGTGTCTATTAGATCCTTGACTAAGCCACCTATAGCTAGTAGTGTCTAACATGCCCGATGTGCCCTCATGGTTGGAGGATAGGTACGAAATTCCTCAACCTTTGAAATATATTTAGTAAAAGGTACACTAAACCTTCCACAGTTTTAGAAAAGGAGGAAGAGGAATACTCATGATAAAAAATAGAGGAAGCATAGTTCTCACCAGTAGTGTAGGAAGATAAGGTTTCATCAATAGTTTATGAAATAGTATCCTCATCAATAATATCATCATCAATAGTGGAGGGAGTAGAAATATCATCATTGTCTAGAGAATACATTATGATGCTTGGTGCAATTGAAGGAATATTAAGAAAAAAATTGAGAAAAGATATAGCTAAGACTAGTGATCCACTTTTTCTACTGCAACTATATCTCCATTGTTCATATCATAGATGACCACATAATTCGGTATGAATGCATCTCACCTACCTGAACTAAAGTGATAGCTTTGGTAGATTGATAGGAGATTGATTTCCAATCAAGGAACAAAAAGAAAAACCTAAAATCACATTCCATTCACGTCATTATATTCTCTCCCACATACCTCAATAGGAGTATTCTTTCCCATCAATATAGTAATTGAATTTTAAGGCTCCAAAGATGCAAAGTTATCCTAAGATGAATATGTGTGGTGCTATTCACCATAGTCCAAAACCCATGCAGAAGACAAAGCAACAATAACCATAAGTTATCCAGCCACATTCTTTCCTCTACCCTTGATGTTTTCCCATGCCTTTGAACAATTTTTTGCTTGACAAAATGAGGAACCTTCGTATTATTCTTCTCAAGAAGATGATTAATATGATCAAGGTGCTTATTCATGTTCTTGGGTTCATCTTTCCTAATATTATTGCAACAGGCACACTTGACCATTTCATTCTTAGGTTTTTCACCCTTCAAATGAGAGGTCTCACCAAAATATTTTGATTTTTTTCTCCTTCTTCTACTCATGATAATTTTTCTCTCTATTTTTTAGATAATTATTTTTTCTCTTGTCCAAGGATGTTAAGGACTCCTTAGTGTCCTTATTTGTAGCAAGGGAATATGATATTAACTAATTTAATGCACCCATTTTCATAATATTATATTTCTCCTCGGTAAACACAACAATAAAATCATCAAGGAATGCCATCTTCGAAGAAATTCCAAGAGAATTTTATTGAATGTGGAAATGATAATAGATTAATTAGGTCCAAGTTTGGAAACAATGGACAAAACAAGTTGTTCATCATCTTTATCAATCCCATGCAACTTCAACTATAGACTCATGGATTTCAACCTAGTGAGAAAGTTCTAGATGGTGTCAAAATTGCTTGGGTTCAAGGTGATGTGTTCATTGTCCAAATGGTTTCATCTTAACACATTCTACTTCCCAAACAATCTTTCTAGAGTAGTCCAGTATGATTGGGTAAACTAGAAAATTCAATGTTGAAAATAAAATACAGAGATATAGTTAGACATAATAAACCATGGGATTCATCACATCCATTAAACCACATCATCCTTTCAACATATGATGTAGGTTCAACTAAAGTTCCCATTCTGATTATAAGAAGGACTTTTGTTCCTTAGAAAAATATGCATCTTCGATTTCCACTCATGGTAATCAAATGGCGTAAGAAGAGAAACTTGACTTTGATCCATTGTTCTATGATTCATGCTCCTATAGAACATATTTTTGTAGCTAAGTAAGGTATCTTTAGAACAATGACCCTGCTATAGAATTGATATTTTCATAGTAAGAATTGAGTTTCTTTAAGGCCATGAAGTGAACTACTGAATACAGCCATTTGTCACTTAATATAAGAGTGCCTCAACACCATAAAGTAGTTGTGAAATATAGGTTCCAATAGTGTAAAATAGAGGTACCATCAAATCTATGAAAGATGCTACATAATAGATACTTCAATAGTGTAAAATAAGAGTGATTTCAACACCATGAAGCTATTGCATAACATTAATTTATGTAGCACAATAAAAGAGGGCTCCCACATCCAAAAGTTATATTTGAATTGTGCATGAAAACTTTGCTAGCACCGTGAAGAATTTCCCAAGAGAATAAGGTGATATTTTCAATGATCTCCACATAGTGTGCATTAGCATAATGAGCCTCAACAAATGCCCCCATAATCTAAATTTTCGTTTACAACAAAACTTGTCTTTATAACATATTACGATCTGATACCATGGGATATTTGGATGAGTAACTAAACTACATAAATATTAGTTCCCTTAATTGTAGATCTAATATGCAGTGGTTACAGAACCACCGAAGATAAAGATTCTTGATAAGGACTCTAAAGAATAAAATGATGATCAAAGATGTAAACCCAAACTATTGTAAAATAGTATTATTATGCTCATTAATTGACTAATTCCACCAAAATAATATCAATCTAAAAACTACAAATACAAGTAATTTCTAAAGAAGTTTGGGAAAGAAATCCATGCAAAATCATGTCATGAGTCTCTCCTTAAAACAAGTAATGAAAAAATAAGTTAACTAAACTTAACTACTAATGTGCATGAAAATACATAGCAAATGATACATAAAGGGGAAAAAATAGCTATAAACAAATGTATTGAAGTGAGAAAGTGCATGCACATATGCACCAAGGTTTTGATAATTATAGAATATCCATGCAAAATCATGTCACGGGTCTATCCTTAAAACAAGTAATGAAAAAAGAAGTTAACTAAACTTAACTACTAGTGTGCATGAAAATACATAGCAAATGATACTTAAAAGGAAAAAAAATAGCTCTAAAGCAAATGTGTTGAAGTGAGAAAGTGCATGCACATATGCACCAAGGTTTTGATAAATATAGAATAGTTTTTATATCCAATTGCATGAATCTTCTACCCTATTTCCCATTTTCAATATTCTATGAGTTATATGTCATGGATACGAATTATGTTCAACAAAATATTTTATAATTTTCTATTTTCTATCATGATATATATTAGGGTGTCGTTGTAAATACCCTAGTTAGTGCAATAGATTGTTGCATAATGTTTTGAGGGCCATTTTTATTAAATAAGTCCCCACGAGTTAGTTGAGTATAAAATTAATAAATGTAAGTGGCTTCATCAAGTTAGTAGTTGAGGTTTCATTAATGGAAGTTCATTAGGTAGTTAGGGTTTTGGTAAATTAGAAAATATATATTTTACTATAAGGTATGCAGTTGGTTGTTGAGTGAATATTATTTTATTTGGAGCTATAATCATGTTGGAGGTTTCCCCATAAAAGAGGCAATTGAACATTACATCCAATTTTGAATATCAATAAATGTTTGTTTACTATTGTTGATTTCCAATTTTAGTTCTATTTATTTTCTTTCTGCAATTATATTTCAATCTATCTTGCTACGTTTATTTCTTTCTATAGCTATATTCCATCTATTTTTATCTAAATTTTTTTTTCAGCTAACCATGAACACCACAAGTGGTATCAATGGACTTTCGTGCGAACACATGCTACAATTTAAGAATTTTTTTTAAGCTAGAGACATGTTCTGACATCTTTAAAAAACACATAGATATGTTGTCTAGTGGGTAAACCTATTGTTTTGGAATAATTTAGGTGGGAAATACATGAGGCATCACCTATTTGGAAACCCTTGTAACCTCGATATGCATTTGAGTAGTTCTACGTCAAACAACACCTGTATACAAAATTGGGTTCCATGTATGTCTAGACATAGAAAAATCCCCCTAGGT
This sequence comes from Picea engelmannii, assembly GCA_009831015.1. NCBI lineage: Eukaryota > Viridiplantae > Streptophyta > Pinopsida > Pinales > Pinaceae > Picea > Picea engelmannii. The sequence goes on along the minus strand of ML829513.1, from coordinate 30,430 downwards.
GAAAATAAAACCATATTCACATAATCCTATCATCCATCCTATTTCTATAGTACATCAAGAACAAAATTCGGGGAGATCACTCTCGCGTACCAATGAATCAAGTAGTAAGGTTAAGGGTATGGTCTATCTTCCTTAGTTTGTGATGTGAAATATTTGGCCACGTAATATTGTTGCAAAACCTCTAGCTTATAAAAAATATATAGAACTTAACACTCTTGTATCCTTAGGTTCTTCCAAACCCTTACCTCTTCCTACAAACCCTAGCTTCTATAGTACAAGCAATGAAATTCATAAACAATTCATAATATCAAAAATTTGGTAATTTCATCTATGTAGTAATACTAACTAATACTAACAAGGGAGTAATACTTCCTATACATTCCAAAAAATACTATTGAGGGATAATTATCTCAAAATAATCCTTATGTGGCACTATTTATCAGGGTGTCACTTTGCAATAAACATTTTTTTATGTGGACCACATACCATTACTTGTGATCCCTCTCCACAAATTCCTCTAAGGAAATTTATCATGTTGGGATATCTCTTGAACAACATCTTGTTGGATTACTGAGAGGGGGGGTGAATCAGTAATAAAGAAATCCAATCATTTTCAAACACAAAATGCAAGTGTTATATCAATGTAGCATTATCATCAAATAGTTGCAGAGTAAATAAACAATGAACAATCATACACATACACAATACACCAGTGTTTTACGTGGAAACCCAAAGTGGGAGAAAACCACATAATTCTTTTTCTTATATGTCTTTAACAGTTACATTCATTAGAAGCACCAACTTCCTTTGTTTTCCAATTGTAACTGGAAGGAGGCTCCAACCCCCTAGTTTCTCAGGCTACAACCTGAGGGAAGCTTCAACTCCCCAATTCTCTGGCTACAACCAGAAGGAGGCTAAAACCCCCTATGTTCTCCGACTACAACCAGAAGGTGGCTACAACCACCTGTCCTTTCCCTGTCCAACTCCCCAATATAAATGCCAAATGTAGACAACCTGTTACTGTCACTGCATTAACCACTTCCACTGTCAACCTGTACCAATAACCTGTAACAACCTATACCAATCAACCTGCACCAAACAACCTGTACCAATAACGTGAATCAACATGTACCATGCATCAACCATGCATCAACTTCACATCAACTATGAATCATCAATATGTACCAACATCATCAACTATACACCTCATGTATGTGCCAACTCATCAACTACTTGTCTCAACAATGTACCCAACATGTACCTCAACCATATGCCAAAGACATACACCAATATAACCATAAAAAATTCATCACTCTATCCATAAACCAAATACCATAAACCCTCACATCAAACCATGTGCCACAACCTCACTGTTATGTAGCTTCAAGCTAAGCCAACAACTTCAGCAACACATCACAACCAAAATACCAATACCCATATGCCAAATACCAACAACAAAATACCAACTGTATCCCTCAACAAATATGATAAATGCAGCAATACTGAACATCCAATACCATCTCAAGAGTTAAAACCTAGCTCACAAAACATACCTCAAACAAGATGTGCCATATCTCTCATAAATAGACCCCAACCATGTTGTTGTCGTGATTTTTTTGTCTCACTTTTTCTGCCGCGATTATTCTACCGCACTTTTTCTGCTGCGATTTTTCTGTCGCACTTTTTCTGCCGTGATTTTTCTACCACACTTTTTTTGCTGCGATTTTTCTGCCGCGATTTTTCTATTGCACTTTTCTGTCGCACTTTTCTTGCCGCACTTTTCCTGCCGCACTTTTCTCTATCAATAATACATGCCCAAATAACCTTTCACAAAATAGATATTCAATGATATTCAATAGGTTCAAGTGTGATTAAATGAGAGAGCCTTGCCTCTTATTTATACTTTCATGTAGATCCCACTTTCCTTATTTTAGGGATTTCTCCATTAACTTTATTATTTAAATAATTTATTTTTCAAACACTTTGACTACTTTGACCTTTTGGGGCTTCTAGATGACTCATGAGGGTTCTTCGACTTCACAAGGCCATAACGCTCTAACCATGAGGATTTATGTGACGTTCCACATACCACCGGAAATGGCATGACATGTACTATCCATCTATAATAGTCTTACCTGCAAATATATCAAAACTCATACCATTATCCATAAAACAAACTTGGGTCCATTACCCAAACCTTTGTGCTACCAGAATTCGCTACCGGACTTTCTTCAAGGGTTGACATCAATGACAACCAACCCAATTAATCAACACATCTTTGATGGAACTAGTGGAATACTCACAATAGTTCATACATGGATTAATTTTCAAGTATCTCTCCTAGTAAATTATCAAAATGGGAACCAATATTTCTTCCCCCACTACACAAGTCATCCTTTGTTTTTATGAGATTACTAAGCTAAAGGGTAATCTTGAGGAGGGTGAAACTATATTTGGTGAGGCTCCCATAAGGGAAAGAACCTTTAGGATGAATAATATCCCACTACTCACTTTGCATCTTTAGACCATCCCCGCAATCTAATGCCTTGCCTCTGTAAAGTTGATTTGAATCTGTTTGATGGGTTGGATATCAATAGTTGGGTTGACCAAATGGAGCAGTAATTTTCCCTTCATTACACGAAAGCTTAACTATTGAAACTTAGAATCAATTTCCTTTATTTAGATAAGTAACATTGCTAGTTGTGGCAATGGCATAAGAATGTATCTCCAATGGTCACTACATGAGGGTAGTTTTTGAAAGCCATGTTTTCCCACTTTATTAGTGATACAAATATTTTGTGCCATCTTATCAACTTATGCCAAAATGTAATGGTGGAATATTATATTATTCTTTTGAATGTTTGGTTGTTAGAACAATAAATTTAATTGATGATTTTTTTAAGCAATGCTTTATTAGGGTTCTTAAGGATGAAAACATATCCCAATTAGAGATGAACCACCCTATTAGTTGGTTGGATGTCATTCATTGCCACATTTCCCAATAAACACATTTCTATATCCATGCGATTAACAAATTTCACATTATGATTGCTAATGGGGGAACTATGAAATATGGTGGCTAGTGTGAAAATACTAAACTACAAATAGGTGAGTATTCCCTAAAAAGTTTACGTTGTTTCCATTGAAATGGGGGAATTTGATATTGTTTGGGTTTTGAATGGATAAAAAAATCAGGCCCTATGATCATGGACATCCTATAAGTATACACAATCCTTTCAAAATGATGGATATTCATACATGCTCAAAGGTCTCCATGTAAGCTCTCAAAAACTCATCATCTTACACCATATGTAAAATATTCTAAAGAAGGGTCATTCTAGCATTATTGCACAATTCCATGATATTCAAGCCTTTTAGGATGCTTTTCATCTAGTTCATATGTATTTGCAATTAGTATTGGATAAACACCAACAAGTCCTTAAACATCCCCAAGGATTATCATCCTCATTTAGAGAGCATAATCATAACATCTGACTACTTCTCTGTATCCTACCACCCAGTGTTGACCGATATCATCATATTTTTCCCAAAAGAATGAAATTTATAATATTGTACTAGATATATTAGTTGTTGGTATCATTTTTCCTAGTACCAACCCCTATCCACCTCTAGTTGCCATGGTCCTCAGAAAACAAGGCACTTGGTGCATGTGCCCTAATTTTCATGCACTTAATAGCTTGAGTGTTAAAGATAAATTCCCTATTTTAGTCATTGATTATCTCTTATATGATCTACATGGAGCACACTTTTCACCAAACTTGATATTTTCTTTGGTTATCACCTAATTTGCATGAAGGAAGTTAATATTCCCAAAACTAATTTTCTCACTCATGACAATCATTATGATTTTTTGGTGATGCCCTTTAGCATTTTCAATTCACCTTCCACCTTTCATAGTGTCATGAACCACATATTTAATACCCTTCTATGTCATTTTTTCACGGCTTCTTTGATGACATCTCAATCTACAAAAAAACTTGCGTAGCACATGTGGATTAGGTTTTACAACTCCTCTGTATTCACTAGATGTTTTTGAAGTTTTCTAAATGTGATTTTGGCTCTTCAAAAGTTGAATATTTTGGACACATTGTTAGTGGGGGGAGTGTGTGTGTTGATCCTTAGAAAATTGAAGTGATGAAAGATTGGCATTGTCCCAAGACCCTTAAATGTTTGTGTGGCTATAATGACCTCACAAGTTAACAAGGAAAGTTTTTCCACAACTATGTTAAAATTGATACTACTCTCACCAACCTTATAAAAAGGAATGTCCTTAGTTGCAATGAGGAGGATTAAAAGGCTTTTCAAGCTTTAAAATATTATGTGCCCCACACTAGTCCTCACCCTACATGACTTTAATAACACTTTTCTTTTGGAATGTGATGCCATAGGCAAAGGAATTGGGGCTATGTCAATGTAAGTGAGACGCCCACTCGCCTTCAATAGTAATCAATTTTGTGATAAAACTTGTGAAAATCAACCTACGAGAAAGAAATATTACCTATTTTTCATCAATTTCTAGGTGACATACTTACATAATGGGGTTCCATTTTGAAATTGAAATAGACCATCACAACTTGAAATATTTCTTCGAATAGTGGTTGTCTTTCCCAGAGCAACAAAAGTGGGTCATTAAAATGCTATACTACAAGTATGAAATTAGCTACAAGAAAGGCAAGGATATTGTGGTGGTTGATGCTCTATCTGGGAAGTATGATGAGGAATGATTTGTTTTTTTCCTTACATTTTCTTGTGCCTGATTGATTTTAGGTTGTACATCAAGAATGATCATAGGATGCCAAGATTATGCAAATGATCCACCAGCTACATCCCAACCCATAGGAATACCCATGTTACACTTGGTATGATGATGAGATCTGCTATAAAGGTCATAATTTTCTGGTTTAGGATTCCTCCTTTAAATTCAAAGTATTATATGAATTATGCTCCTCTCCCACATTAGGTCATTTTGGGTTTCACAAAACATATGATAGGATTAAGAATTAATTCTCTTAGGAAGGCATGATTGAAGGAAATATACATATTTGTGGGAAAATGTGATACTTCCTAATGGCACAAAAGGAAAACAATAAATCCTCTAGGTTCCTTGCAATCCTTACCTATTCCTATAACTATGTGGGATGAAAATTCTATGGATTTAAATATGCAGTCACCAAAATCAAATAAAAAATTAGTGATAATGGTAGTTGTTGATCTCCTTTCTAAATATGCTTACTTTTGTTCCTTGCAACACCCATTCAAGGCCTCCACTCTAGCATAGGTATTCATGGAAAATATTTGTAAATTGCATGGTATTCCTAAATGCATTGCAACTGATCATGATCCTACATTCACTAATAATTTTTGGTAGGAGTTGTTTCGAATTCAAGGAACCCAATTGAATCTCAATACAACATATCACATCCAAACCAATGGTTGGAAAAAAAAGTAAACAAATGTTTGGAAGCTTATTTACGTTATTTTCCTTTGGAATAGGAAGCACACTAGGTCCAATGGTTACCCCTGGTTGAATGGTGGTGCAATACTACCTATCATGGTGATAATAAAATGATCTCCCTTTAAGGTTTCCCATGGACAACTTCCCTTGTTGTTAGTGATCTCATACTTGATAGGCCTCTCTAAGGTTCAATATGAGGACAACACCCTTATAACAACTAATGGTGACATTCTATGTAACCTCAAAGATAATCCCGTGTTGTCCTAGAATCATATGAAACAATAGGTTGATCAACATTGCTTCGAATGGAATTTTGACAAATGATATCATGTGTTATTGCAACTCCAACCTTATAAGCATACCCTAGTGTAGGAGAAGAGCCATTACATGTTAGATCTTAAGATTTATAGACCCTATATTATACTCAAACGTATACGTCTTTTGTTTTACAAATTGTCTCTACCTAACCATTCTAAACTCCACCCAATTTTTCATGTGTATTTCTTGAGTAAAGAACTTGGGTCTAATTGTAGAGTTCAAACCACCCTTCTAGAATTTGATGAAGAGGGTTCCATTTGCCTATAGCCTAAGGTCATGTTGGAAAAAAAATGAGCATAGTGTTTTTTAGTGCACTATTAAAGATGTTTTGATTCAATGTAGGATACAAAACCTAAATATGCTACATGGGAACCAATAGAGATTCTTCACCAATTTCCTCATCTCCAGCCTTAAGGACTAAACTACTTTGTAAGGTGGAGGGCATGTTAGGGTCCCACCCTAACTCCCGTAGTTAGTTGAATAGATTGTTACCTAATGTGTTGAGGTCCATCTCTATTAAACAAAGGCCCCACGAGGTAGCAGAGAATGAAATCAACAAATGTAAGTGACCTCATTAAAGAAGATCGACTAGTTAATGGTCGAGGCCTTATTAACGGAGGTCCGCTAAGTGGTTAGTGTTTTGGTAATTTAGAAACTATATATTGTAGTAGAAGGTATGTAGTCAATTGTCAAGGAAATATTATTGTATTTGGATCTCTACTCGTGTTGGAGGTTTCCCCCTCAAAGAGACAAGTGAACATTCCATCTAGTTTTGAATATCAATAAAGATTTTCTTATTGATATTGTTTTCCAATTCTAGATATGTTTATTTTTCATCCATGACTATATTTTTGTATGTATTACTCTCTTTATTTATTTCCTATAGTTATATTCCATTTTCTTTGAATATTCTATTTTAGTTAGCTAAGAACACCACATTATCTCTATGTAAATTAGCATCAAACCATATGGAAGAGATGTATATACTTATAGTCGAATTGCAACTTTCGTGACGATTTGATTGAAGGATCATGATGCATATTCTTTTGTATAGTACTATTTTCATGTGTTGGGAAGTCTATTCTATTATTTTGGAAAACATTAAGTTTATATCAATAACAAATTTTAGTGCATTTAGTTTGATGTTAGAATAAAAAAAAAAAAATGGGGTATTGGAAAGTTCATAATATTGATGTGAAAAGGTGTTAAATGTTAATAATTTAGTGAATTGATTATCTATTTGCGCAATTGAAGATATATTTAAATTTTTCTATTGTATGTATTGATGTATTAGTCATAGCCAATACGTTCTTATTCAGTGGGAAAAAATAGTAGAAATAGTCAATTACTTATTTTATATTATTAAACCAATGAAAAAAATGGTAATTATAAATAAATTTATTTAACAACTTTTTAAGTTCATTGGTTTCATCAAACCCTAACATTCATATTCTATGAAACATACATACTTTTATTTTCTTCAAATAAATAAATAGTTGACATATGATTTTGGTAGGAATCTGAATTTTTACTCTTACTTTATATCTTAAGATATCATGGAGCTCAAAAGAATTATGAATTCCATGCTTCCTTCATTGCATTTATGATCATGTTGAGGGAGAATACTAATGTTGTTTCGATTCCCAAATTCAAGTATGTAAGGATTGTACTCCACAAGGGTAGAACTATTTTCTAAGGGTTAAGGTTATTATACTTTGTCTTTTCTTATATAATTCCTACAATTATGAATTTAAAATTACATGCCCAAATTATTGTTGGACAACTCAGAGGGGGGGTGAATCAGTTGTTACCGTGCTTAAACAATTATGCTTCTTTTAAACTCTTTGCTTGAGACACTAAATGATGATCACAATAATGCAGGGGAATAAACAATGGCATATTCAGCATCAGTCACACATATGAGAAACACAG
>ML829512.1:133493-158618 GCA_009831015.1 Picea engelmannii | reverse complement strand
TTAAAAATGCAATTGAAGGAGTTGCTAGACATGTGACTTATATGACTGAGTGTGTCACCGTGGGGTGTGCCTTTTATTTTTATACAGAAGAAGGATGGGTTGTGGAGACTCTGCATTGACTACCATCAATTAACAAGGCAACGATCAAGAACCAATATATGTTGCCAAGGATTAATTATCTATTTGATCAAATGAAAGCCACAATGGTGTTTTCAAGGATGGAATTGAGAACATGGTATCACTATTTACACATCAAGGAGGACGACATCCCTAATACCACCTTTAAGAAGAGATTTGGACATTACAAGTTTACGGTTTTACTGTTTGGACTGACGAATGCCCTAGGGATATTTATGAACTTGATAAACTAGGTGTTCCATGAATACTTGGACAAGTTCATGCAATTATTCATTGAATATTAATTTTGATATATTCTCGGACGATGGAGGAGCATGATGAACACTTGCGCTTGGTACTATAGTGTCTATGAGAGAACAAATTGTATGGGAAACTATATAAACGATCCTTTTATTAATCGAAGATTCACTACTTAGGGAATGTAGTCTCCGGTGAAGGTGTCATTTTTTATCCAACAAAGATTGAGTTTATTGTGGAATGGCCTGCATCGAAGATGTCCCAGAAGTGTGTATATTCATGGATTTAGTGGGATACTATCGAGGGTTCATCAAGGGTTTTTTGAATATTGTAAATCCAATTATGAAATTGCACAAGAAGAACAAGATGTTTGCTTGGAACAAGAAATGCGCAGAATCATTTCGGAGGCTCAAGGAGGTTTTGACGACAACACCGATACTAAGGCTCCCTAACATGGACGAGGATTTCTTGGTATGCACTGATGCATCCAAGGAAGGCTTAGGTGGACTCTTGATGCAATACGGTTGAGTGAGCTCTTACATCTCGAGAAAGTTGAGAAGGCATGAGGAGAACTATGAGATGCATGATTTAGAGTTGTTAGCTATTGTTTATGCCTTGAGTGTATGGAGACACTACCTTATTGTACAAAAACTTTAACTAAAAATGGACCACTATGGTTTACATCACATCTTTACGCAAAAAGACTTGAACACATGACAACGACGTTCTTCAAAATATCTTAGAGAGTATGATTTTGAGATTTCCTACTTAAAAGGAACAATGAATAGAGTTGCTGATGCATTGAATCAAAGACAACGCGTATTTTCAATGATACCTCTTCAAATGAATCTACGTGAAGAGATTCTAACTACAACATGATGCTGACTGGTATAAAGAGGGTATGGAATTTTTCAAGAAAGACACCGTGATGGTACCAAATAGGGGAAATACTATGGACAATGACGGATATTTGAGATATAATAACCAGATTTACTTCAACCCAATGACGAATTGAGAAGTTTTGATCTTATTCTAAGCTCATTGAGAAGTGAACATGGCTCATCCAGGAGTCATGAAGATGAGGACCGACCTTAAGCACTTGTTCATCTGGAAGTGATAAAGGAGGACATCGTTAACTACATGGTGAGATGTCTAGAAGGTTGGTAGGTGAAGGATGAATGTAGACATCCAGAAGGATTACTACAACCACATGATTTTATGTAATAGAAATGGGAAGTCATCTGAGGGACTTTATTGTTGGGATTGTCATTAATGGTAGGGAGGAATGACTTGATTGTCATGACAATTGACACTCTAACGAAGAGTTTACATTTTGTACCTATGAGTACAATGCATCAAGTGCTAGGTATAGCTACATTTTATATCAGAAAGATTTGAGACTGTCATACATATGAAAGGAATCGTATGAAATCAGGGATTCAATGTTTTCAAGATGATTTTGGACAATTTTCAAAAGATGCCTTGGGAACACCACTAAACTTTATTACAACATGTCATTGAGATAGACATGATGACGAAAGGAACACGCTAGTTTGGGAAGGTTGTGTTGCGTATGTGTGTGTTTGACAAACAAAAACATTGGTATTTGTCATGGCCACTGGCCATGTTTGGATACAAAAACAACTACCAAATCACCACTGAGATGGTGCCATTTGAGTTTCTTAATGGGTGAATGTGTCAGACGCCTTTGAGTTGGTATTGAAATAAGTGAAGGATCTATAGAAAGGGAACGAAAGAAGCACATGATAGATAAAAAGGTTTGTTGATGCACATTTCATCGACCATAATTATGAAGCGACTAACGGCTAGACATGCCTCATTCATGGGTTGTTGCACAATGTTTATATTGTATCTCTGTGCGACTTTAGGTCAATTATCTTATGCATGTGATTGAATTGAGTTCTTGGCAGATTTTAGGCAAGAGTGCACTCACGGAGGAGCCAATCCACATTTTTGACCATCTTATTCAATAGCTATGGCATTGAACAATCGATCAGGTGAAGGTCCAATGCGACAACTAGTCCGCACTCGACAATCTGGGAGGATGCATATGATATGCATCATCAATTTCCATTTTTGTTTGATAGCTTGACATATTGATATTTTTAGACACCTTATTTCGACATTTATATATTACCAAACTTTGGGACGAAGTTTAAAACAAGAGCGGGTGTATGTAACATCCCGCTCTTGTGCACACTAAGAAAAATTATCCTTTGAGGACACTTCCGTGCAAGTGATCCAGGTCATTATACTCTTGGTTGTTTTCATTATGATTATGATATATTTTGGATTTAAGTATATGTTATTTTTGTTGTATTTACATCGACATGTGCTATTGACTAGGTTCTCCTAAGTGTGCAGGGTTCTAGACATTAGAGGATACCAGGGCATCGATGAAACTCCTTGGACTCTGGATCAAGTAAGGGAGTGGATTGTTAGGGTTTGAATGTTGTTTATGTGACATATGTACATATGAATAGATATTATGATGTTGATTGTTATCGATGACATGTTTCTTTGATGGAGGTAGGATGACAATAGCTTACTGACAAGACCCACATTTGGAGTAAATGGGTCACACATGACAACTAAAGACATTGAGGGAGATGTGTTGCAGAAACCCTACCAAAACCTACTAGCACTCCTTCCATGGCTCGAACTATAGGTTAACGACTACCTAGTTATAGAATAACCATGATGCCATGAGGAAAAGCTGTAACAGTTTCTCACGATGATTCTAAGGGGCATGCAATAAGGAAGAGTCCTTATTCCTTTGAGGCCCTTTGGTGAAGGCACGGTCACAAGAACGTCCTCTCACAGGATCTTCCCTTTACCACAGCTCGAAGAAATCAAATGTCCTTATATTTCCCTATCGGGAAGTCTGCAGCCAAACAACTCTTCACGCGATCCCCTCTCTTTACTTATCGAGGGATCAGACTTCGTGACTTCGCGAGGTCAGTGGTCGAGCGTAGGACTCTCAAATCCCCGAATCCTAATTCAAGTCAACGCTGACCTTTTCCTTTACCCTGTCAGAACTTTTCTTATCGCGATTTTGGCACTCGCGGTGTCAAGAAACTCGGTTCTCCGACTCCCGAGTCCCGATACACAAAAACTCCGATGTGCTCGCGAGTTGAATTTTCAACGGTCCCTTCACTCCATCAGCATTTCAGAATTCGAAAGATCGTGAATCCTAATGCATATGTTTCGACCCTTCGATTCCTCCGATCTCACGAATGTCGATTTCCCGATATGACTCTTCTTTCGGGACTTTTTCTGAAGGTTGAGATTGTTGGCACGCGTCCTCAAAGATGGACGGCTCTCGTATTCTTTGGGGTTTTCACCTTGGAAATTGTCGATTCCCCTATTACGATGAGACGAAATCAGCTGGGCCCCATACGTAACTTACCTCCTCATCGAGATTTCAGACTTTACGATTCCAAATTGCAACAGTATCGTGTCCTCAGGACCTGCAATACGCTTAACCCTGACTTCGTCAGATCTTCGAACATGCATTCCAAATGATGGACGGTTCATATCGAACCTCAAAGTTCACCAAATTCAAAGTCTAACCACTCACTTATATGAGCCCCGATGACCAAATCCCTGATATACCGACGACTCTTGATTTCCACCACCTGTCCCAACAGATGGACGACTTTGAACTTGTCAATATTTTCATAATGGATTTGCCTGATCTCTAGTCCACGATATTTTCCGATTTTTTGAACCCCGCTGCCTCAATATCCCAATGACTTCTCGGGGTTTTCCCTCTACTCACGAGCATTTAAGTCATGTGCAACTCTTGTCAATCAGACGATTGACGGGTAATTGGGTGATGATCCGATGACTCTTGATCCCTGGAACTTGAACTTCGAACATAGTCATAACCTCCCCACTTCTTTACCAGATCAGACGACTGGCGGGATTTCTCAAATCCTCTCCATAAGATCCTGACTGTCTGTCTTTTCCCTTCTCGATACTTTCATGAAGTGAACCAAGGACTCCTTCCTGGACTTAATCACCTGTGACACAAAACTCCGACGCCTTCAGTCACTCTATATGAACCAACTCCTTATGCTACCCTCAATAGCTTCAAAGACTTTATCCCTCCTTAGCTTTCTCATGACTTTGAGTCTTAGAGAAGATTCTTGCGCGCACTCCTTGTGACAACTCTCAGACACTTCCAGGTGTTGAATACCTTTGACTCTGCGCACTCCTGCAACATCAGTCTCTCACAACCCTAAGACCTTTATTCACCTCTGCACTCCTTGCATGACTCCTGTGTCCAACTGCACTTCTACGGAGATCAGAACAAATGCTACCTATCTGAACCCTTTGTCAACACACTCCTTGTGGACACTTCGACTACACTCCTTGGAGGAATTCTTGCTCAGATAAAGAAATAATTGAAACTCATTATGTCTTCCTTTCACACTTCACTTAGAGCATGACATCATATACACAACATACCAAAGCAAATGTATATCAGGAAGCAAAATTCATGAGCATAACATCAATACACAGAGAACAACACAAACCATGAATTTGAATAAAATCTTTCTATTAATCCAAATGTCTATACATGGGTGTTCTTACACAGCTCTCTGCATGGTCTTTCTCTTCCTTCTTCCTTAGAATTATTGTTACAATGCACAATGAGGGTGTCTATATCCCGTTTCCCTCTTGCTCTCTCAAATAGTCTAATCTAGAATTAAATTCTATCTACCTGCATTAACTATCTCAAATGACTCCTACCTACTAAGGATGAGAGCGTATGGCTCAAATCCCGATTACATTACACAAGTACGTCTCTTCTTAAATGACTTCATTTAAGATGGTGCATCAATCCAAGGGATTTTCAAAATTTATGTTGGCGCTTGTCCAGCTGTCCATTGTCTTCTGTGCTGGCTCGCTTCACATGGGAGATGCTCCTGCATCATACTCCCTCAGTTGAAAAACTTTCATGGGATCCTGTCCATGAGAACCTCCATGGTCTATCCATGCTTCTGAATCTCTATTTCATTCTCCCATCTGGCATCTTCAACTAGATGGCCCTTCCACTTGACCAAATATTCAAAATATTCTTTCCTTCTGGTCTTTTTACCAATTCTTTTATCCAGTATGCGCTCCATCTGTGGCTTTTCTGCAACTAGCATTTGCTCTCTCCACTGAACCTGTGGCTATTCATTTTCTTCTCCTACTTCCTCAGGATTATATGGGTACAGATCTGATATATTGAATATCAGAGAAATTTCGATCCCATCGGGTAATTTAATCTCATAAGTATTCGCCCCAAATTTCCTCAAGACCCTACATGGTCCGATTTTCTTCATCTTCAACTTATTATATGTTTCCCTCGAGAACCTTCCTTTCCTCAAATGTGCCAGAACCAGATCACCAAACTTGAACCAATGTTGTCTTCTATGTTGATCGGCTCTGCGCTTATACTCTTGGCTTGAATTCTGCAATTGCTCCTTCACCTTGCTGTGAAGTTCCTTCATTGCCTCTGTGAATTCTTCTGCACTAGCACTCGTAGTTGCAGTCTGTTCTGAATCTCTCTGTTCAGAAATTCCTCTCGGTTGCACACCATAGACAGCTTGAAATGGACTCTGCCCTGTGCTCCTATTAACAAAGTCATTATAAGCAAAATCTTCTTGCGGCAATATACTATCCCTCTTGTTGTGGTGTTCTGTCACCAAGCTTCTCAGCAAGTCTCCCAGACTTCTGTTTACCACTTCCGTGTATCCATCCGCCTGAGGATGATAAGATGAACTGTATGCCAATTTAGTTCCCAACTTCTTCAATAAGGTCCTCCATAAATGCCCTATGAACTTTGTGTCTTGATCCAAAACAATACTCCTTGGCAACCCATGAAGTCGAATGACCTCTTTGAAAAACAAGTTCACAATGTGAGTTGCGTCACTGGTCTTCTGACATGGAATGAAGTGTGCCATATTAGAAAATATATCCACCACCACAAATATTGAATCATAACCTCTTTGTGTTCTTGGCAACCCCAACACAAAATCCATGCTGACTGCATCCCACAGCCTCTCTCGTATGGGAAATGGTTCATAAAACCCTGCATTATGCTTTCTTCCCTTTGAATGCTGGCAAATTTTGCATATGTCCATGAATCTCTTGACATATGCTCGCATTCCCGGCCAAAAATATGACTCATTCAATTTCGCGAACGTCCTGTCGTAACCAAAATGCCCTGCCAATCCTCCACTATGTTTCTCCTTTAATAGATTCTCCCTCATGGAGCATTTCAGAATACACAGTTGATTGCCTCTGAACAGAAATCCTTCTTGGATCATGTATTCTATCCATGGGCTTCTGTCTCTGAGAACTGGATTCTCAGTTGCTTCATCTGCCTCCTGAAAATCTGGATCATCTTTGTACATGTCCCTGAGATCATCAAAACCCAGCGTTTTGACTTTGAACTCCTGCAACAACAAACACTTCCTGCTCAAAGAATCAACAACTTTGTTAGCAGTACCAGAAATGTGTTTAATCACAAAAGTGAATTTTTGCATATACTCAACCCATTTGAAATGTTTCTGATTCGACATTTCCTGTTGAGTCACAAACTGCAATGCATGATTGTCACTGTACAAGACAAATTATTTCGGGATCAAGTAATGGCTCCATTTCTTTAATGCTTGGATGATAGCATAAAATTCCTTATCATAAGTGGAATATTTCAACCTTGCTTCATTCAACTTCTCGCTGAAATACACTATCGGCCTGTCTTCCTGACTCAAGACTGCCCCGATTGTAAATCCACTTGCATCGCATTTCACCTGAAATGTCTTTTGGAAATCCAGCAACACCAAAACTGGTTGTTCTGTGATCTACCTCTTCAACAGATTGAAGCTCTTCTTGGCTTCCCTAGTCCAATGAAAATACTTGTGTCTTTTCTTCACTGTATCCATCATCGCTATGCTAATTCCACTGAAATTCCTGATGAATTTTTGGTAGAAACTAGCCAATCCGTGAAAACTTCTCTCAAAAATATTTTTCGGTGATGGTAAATTCTTGATCACCTCCACCTTATCTGGATCCATCCTCAACTCATTTTCCAAAATAACAAACCCCAAGTAAATGAGCTCTGTCTTCATGAATGAGTACTTCTTCATGTTTATTAACAACTTCTCCTACTGTAATTTTTGCATCACAGTAGCCAAATGCTTCAGATGCTCCACTGTTGTTTTACTGAAAACCAATATGTCATCCAAATACACAATGACAAATTTCCCGATGAACTCCTTCAGGACATCATTCATCAACCTCATGAAGGTACTTGGTGCATTTGTTAAGCCAAATGGCATAACAAGCCATTCATACAAACCCTCGTTGGTTTTGAATGTTGTCTTCCATTCATCACCTTCTCTCATGCGGATCTGGTGATAACCACTTTTCAAATCAATCTTTGAAAAATACTTGGCTCCACTCAAGAAATCCATCAGATCATCCATCCTCGACAATGGAAACTTGTACCTGATGGTTATCTTATTAATCACACTTGAGTCAGTACACATCCTCCAACCTCCATCTTTCTTCGGACTGAGTACTATCGAAACAACACATGGACTCAATATTTCTCTGACCAAACCTTTGTCCAACAAATCCTGGACTTCCCTTTTAACCTCTTCATTCTCCTACAGCGTCAATATGTACACGTCTTTGTTTGGCAAACTGGCTCTTGGTATGAGATAAATATGATGACTTACACTTCTGATCAGTGGCAACGAACGAGGTAATTCGTCCACTACAATATCAATGAACTCTTCCAGCAGTTCCTGAACTTCTTCTGGTAAATCATCCACTCTTGTGCTAGTCAGAACAATCGTCGGCTTCCTAACCACAATGAACTGCGGATCCTCCTTCTTCTTAACCTCTGTAAGAAGTTCCTTCCCACTCATGAGAACTACCGTGTTCCTTACTTCCAGCTTCACCTCCTTATCTTTTATTGGAAGCAACATGTGTGTCCTCCCATTCTTCTCTAGGGTGTATGTGTTCATTCGCCCATCATGAATCACATTTCTGTCATATTGCCATGTTCTACGTAGAAATAGATGACAAACATCCATAGGAATGACATCACATAATATCTTATCATTATATCCTCCTATCTTAAATTCAACTAAACATTGTTTAGTGACATTTACCTGATGTCCCCTTTGTAGCCACGAAACTTTATATGGACTTGGATGATCAGTCGTCTCTAGCTCTAGCTTCTCTACCATCTCGGTTGAAACGAGATTGTCCGTGCTACCACTGTCCACAATGACCTTGCATACCCTATCCTTGGTCTTTCAAGTAGTCCTGAAAAGTCTCTTCCTTTGGACTAAACGTTCCACCTCTTTCTCTGGTGTCAAAAGGAATTTTTGCATCATCAATGATCTTCCACGTTTAGTGTCTTCTACCTCAACATCTCGCCTTTGTGCCTCGATGATGTGAGTTTCTCCAGTTTTTTTCTTTTTCTCTAGACACTCGTAAGACTTGTGCCCATTCCTTCCACATGTGAAGCATGTTATTACTCCACCTCTTCCCTTCCTCTACCTCTAGTACGAGGAAAAGTGTTGTTGTCAGCATAATCTCCTCTCTGCTCAATATGTTTTCCTCTCTGTTCAGCATATCACCCTCGTTGTGAGCTTCCACCCCTCTCTGTCCGTGTCTGAGGTTTCTTCCAGTCATCCCTGGGCTTTTGGGTTCTTTCCTGGGAAACTGATTTGCCTCTGGGCTGACTTCTGCCTCTACCCCTCTGACTCTACTTTCGGCTCAGCTTCTCTTCATATTTCAGAGCCATATGATAAGAATCTTCCACCGTTCGGATGGTCACCATACTCATTTCATCCTGAATCTCATATCTCAGACCATTCATATGCCTGGCTACTTTTTCGTCATTGCTTTCACGATGACCTGCCCTGATATTAAACCTGTAAAACTCTTTAGTATATTCCTTGACTGAAATTAGCTTCTGTCTTAGGTTCTACATCCTCCTGAACAGAGTAATTTGGTAATCTCTAGGGATGAATTTCTCTTTTAGCTTTGCAATCATTCTATTCCAGCTCTTGATCTTTTGCTTAGCTTTACAGCGTCTGTCAACTTGTAGTTCATCCCACCACAATGCTGCGTGTCCCTTCAATCTTGTAACAACATGCCTGACCTTCTTGTCTTCTTAGACATATTCATAGTCGAAGTATGTGTCCAGATCTCTAATCCAGTCTAGAATCTCCTCTGCATCCAAGTTTCCTTCATAAACTAGAATGTCCATCTTTTCTTTTGCACCCATCCTGGAAATAGCTCTCATCAAACGCTCGTTTGCTGCATCCTTGGCTGCAACTTCCTCTTTTTCATGTCCAACATCATATTCACTTTCGGACTCACTGATATATCCTACATTAGTTGTGCGCCTTTGTTTTATCTCCACGTCCACAAGTCTGGCACATATGTTATGAAGATCTCTTTCTACTTATGGATTCTGCACCTGCCTACCCCTTCCTCTGGACGTCTCCCTTTCCTCCTCTGGATCGGGTGATTGTCTATCTCTTCTCCTTAGTGGCATGGTGAATCTTCCCTTTCCCTGCTATAGAAAGAAAATAATCTTTTCTCATCTCTGATACCACTTGGTGTAGGCGCGCTCGCAAGCACATCCGCTCACAGGATATTCCCTTTACCATGGCCCGAAGAACTCAAATGTCCTTCTATTTCTCTATCGAGAAGTCTACACCCGCAGAACTCTTCGCGTGATCCCCTCTCTTTACTTATCATGGGATCGGAATTTGCGACTTCCCAAGGTCAGTGGTCGAGCGTAGGACTCTCGAATCCCCGAATCCCGATTTAAGTCAATGCTGACATTTTCCTTTACCCTATGGAAACTCTTCTTATCGAGATTTCGGCACTCGCGGTGTCCAGAAACTCAGCTCTCCAACTCCCGAGTCCCGATACGCAGAAAATCCGATGTGCTCGCGAGTTGACTTTTCAACGGTCCCTTCACTCCATCGGCATTTCATAATTCGCAAGATCGCGAATCCTAATGCATATGTTTCGACCCTTCGATTCCCCCAATCTCACGAATGTCGATTTCCCGATATGAATCTTCTTTTGGGACTTTCTCCGAAGGTTGAGATTGTTGCCACGCATCCTCAAATATGGATGGCTCTCGTATGCTTCAGGGTTTTCACCTTGGAAATTCTTGATTCCGCTATTATGATGAGACGACGTCAGCTAGGTCCCATATGTAACTTACCTCCTCATCGGGATTTTGGATTTCAGACTAAGAGTATCATGTCCTCAAGACCTTCGATACGTCGAACCCGTACTTCGTCAGATCTTTTGACACGCATTCCAAATGATGGACGGTTCCGATCGAACCTCGGACTTCGCCAAACGCAAAGTCTAACCACTCACTTATATGAGCCCCGATGACCAAATACCCGATATAACGATGACTCTTGATTTCCACCACCTGTCCCAACAGATGGACGGATTTGAACTTGTCGAGATTTTCACAATGGATTTGCTGGATCTCTGGTCCAAGGTATTTTTCAATTTTCCGAATCCCGCTGCCTCAATATCCCGATGCCTTGTCGGGGTTTTCCCTCTTCTCACGAGGATTTAAATCCTGTGCAACTCTTGTCAATCGGACGGTTGAAGGGTAACTGGGTGATGATCCGATGGCTCACGATCCTTGGAACTTGAACTCTGAACGTAGTCGTAACCTCCCCACTTCTTTACCAGATCAGACGGCTGGAGGGATTTGGCAAATCCTCTCCACAAGATCCTGACCATATGACTTTTTCCTTCTTGATACTTTCACAAAGTCAACCAAGGACTCCTTCCTGTACTTAATCACCTATGACACAAAACTCTGACACCTTGAGTCACTCGATATGCACCAACTCCTTATGCTACCCTTAATAGCTTCAAAGACTTTATCCCTCCTAAGCTTTCTCATGACTCTGAGTCTTAGAGAAGATTCTTGCCTGCACTCCTTGCGGCAACTCTCAGAAACTTTCAAGTGTTGAATACCTTTGACTCTGCGCACTCTTGCAGCAACAATCTCTCACACCTTACTCAGGTTTGCAACCCTGAGACTTTTTTTCGCCTACACACTCCTTGCACGGCTCATGTGCCCAACTGCACTTCTGCGGAGATAAGAACAAATGCTACCTATTTGAACCCTCCGTCAACGCACTCCTTGCAGACACTTCGACTACACTCCTTGCAGGAATTCTTACTCATATAGAGAAACAATTGAAACTCATTCCCTCTTCCTTTCAGACTTCACTTAGAGCACGAAATCATATACACAGCATATCAAAGCAAATGTATATTAGAAAGCAAACATTCATGAGCATAACATCAATACACAGAGAAAAACACAAACCATGAATTTGAATAAAAGCTTTCTATTAATCAGAATATCTTTACATGGGTGTTCTTACACAGCTCTCTGCATGCTCTTGCTCTTCCTTCTTCCTCATAATTATTGTTACAATGCACAATGAGGGTGTCTATCTCCCGTTTCCCTCTTGCTCTTTCAAACAGTCTAATCTAGAATTAAATTCTATCTACCTGGATTAACTATCTTAAATGCCTCCTACCTACTAATGACAAGAGAGTATGGCTCAAGGCCCGATTACATTACACAAGTGCATCTCTTCTTAAATGACTTCATTTAAGATGGTGCATCAATCTAAGGGATTTTCAAAATTGTGCTGGCGCTTGTCGAGCTTTCCATTGTCTTCTGCGCTGGCTCGCTTGACGTGGGAGATGCTCCTACATCACCCTTAGTCTCCCAAAAGATCAACCAGTGAAGTATTGACTCAAGGGGTTTGATGTGTACTAAACTCATTCAGGAGGCAAGTGGCACCTTTGGAGCACATAGTGTGTCTTGAAGGGAACGCTGCGCGAATAAAACAAAATCATGCGAGTGGCACCCTTGTAGCTTGTAGTGCATCATGAAGGCAATACCGTGATTTTAACTATGGTAAGTTAATAAACTCAGTGACTAGAAAACTATACCTCCTTAGGATCTCATCGGCCTTAAAATGAATGATGCGATGAGTAAATTTTAATAATAATTTTTCCCTTAAGAACTGTTGCCAAGCTAAGTGAATTTAAAACCCAGGTCTAAGTAGAACCTATGAAAAAAAAAAAACTAATTAGACACAACAAGAAGGGGGTAAGAAAATTCAATTTTTATTAATTAAAGTAAAATTTTTAATGAAGGTTTAATTATTAAAAAGGGAGTAAATGGTTGTTTTTCTAAACTTGCTAATTCTGAACTTAGTTAAAAAAAGGGGAAACTTGAAGAAAAAGGGGAACTTAAAGAAAAGGGGAAACTTAAAGAAAAAGAAGAATGTTTAACTTAGTAAGGAATCTAGCCTTTGTAACTTTCTATTTAAGAACTCAACTAGGATTTAAATAAGGCAGAAATCATTTAAGAATTGTAAGGGAATAGTGGGACACCGAGGAGCATTTTTAGGAATGCTTTTAGGTGGGTGAGGCATTTAGGAAGATTTAATTAATTAATAAATTGATTTTCTCCTGCAACTAGGGGATCGGGCGACATGTGTACGGGGGAGGTTTTTCCTAATTAAATAAATGAAAAAAGAATCTAATGAGGGTTTGGGAAACTAATCACTTGAAAAATATATTAAAAGGACGGCAGAAGAGGAGTAAGGATTACGTCTAGTTTTCCTAAGGTTATGCTATCGGGATTTCATCTTCACTAGATTTTCTCTTGTGGGAGTTGGAACACCCAGCTTGGGTAATGAGTGGTATCTCGACCTTGCAAGGCGAGATGAGACCTAACATTCTCTATTGTTTGCATGGACCCATTGCAGCTCGGGGGGCTCAGGGGAAGAAGAGTACCCCTAGCATTGGTTGGGAGGTACCGGTGAGGTCCCATCAGTTAGGCAAGATCATGATGGATTCGGTATGCATATTTGAATTTTGTTATATTTTATTTAAAATTTTCCTGTGTATGATATTATAATGATGATGAAGCAACTGATGCATTTGCAGTTGATATTATTCTATTAGTTCATAGTAAGGCTTTAAATCTAAGTTTTTAATTAGTTTCAATTCGTATTGGGGTTTTAGGTTGCTGGTTTGTAGTCAAGTTGGGCTCTTAAAAATCGTTTTTCTTGTAGCCCCTCCCTTCAGTAGCGATTACAGTGAATTTTTTGAGAGATATTGTTGAGAAATTATAGTGTATTTTGTTGAGCAATTACAGTGATTTGTTGAGCGAGTTTGTTGGGAGATTCAGAGTGATTTTTGTTGCATGATTTATATTTATTTTCTTGAGGGATTAAAGTGATTTTGTTGAACGATTTTGTTGCTTCTATAATGAATTCTTGGCATTAATTTATTGTTGCTTCACCAGCAATTTGGTTTTCTTAACTCTCTCTGCATTTTTTTATATCTGTTAGCATTTATATTTTTCTATGCTCTTGATTTCATTTTATCCCTTCATGGTGTTTTCAAAAAAAAGTAAGTGCTTACGCAACCATCACATCGCGTATCCCTATGTCCTTGGAGAGAGTCTGATGACCCACATGTACAAATTAAATTTATGTGTTAAATTTATGTGTTTCCTACCTATTCTTGTAAAAACAAAAGTGTGGACTGATACTTTTGAAGACAAAACACTGAGAATTTTAGAAACTCGTTCTGGCCCTTACTCAGGGGAATCAATAATAGCAACCAATTTCAATTGTTTTTAGTCAGTCAAGTTCAGCCTGAAACCTGCAGTTAATTATAAAATAAATAGGATGTCATGGGAGTAACCACCTAGGATTTATTCTTAAAAGTTTCGGCCCTCTAGTTGAGGATTTTTTTTAAAAGGAATACAATTTCAGGGGAGGTAAAACGTTTGTAAGAGACCTGATGCCTTCTCAATTTCAATATGGGTATGTCAAGGAATATGGGGGAGTATCCTTGAGCTGTAGAAACCCCTGTTTATTTTACTCGGGCATTCGTTAGAGACCAGTCAACAACAAGTGGGTAAGCGCAATCGTGAACCTGAATGCATGAATTAGAATGCCTGAAGGCTCGCTGTCTTCAGTTGGTAACAGAAGAGTCTTTTACCCTCTCCCTTAATCTATTTATCTTTACCCATTCTTCTTCTAGATGGAACCACACCCTGGAAGACCAGAACCATTGGGAGAAACCTCCCACTCTCGCACGGAAAGTTGGCTCCCTCGTGGGCATCCTCGTGGCCTGTCCCAGGTAGATTATCAAAGATTGTTGGGTGAATTCTCTTCTTTTCTAGAGGAGTATTGTCAGGCCCATCCCTCACAGAGTCTGTAGTTCTTTTTAGCTTCTTCGACATGCAAGAAACTAGCGAACTTGTGGGGAATCCAATGCTTCCTACCTCAACGACCATCTATGTGCTTCAATGAACTGGAATGTATTTCCTTATTATACCTCTTCCATCTTTTTTTTCGTTTTGGGTGGCTGCATCTATGAGGTGGGTTACCGAATATGTCACTAAGATGGTATTCTTATCCGCTAGTGTCATTGTTGTTCCTAACAATGTAATTTCCTTGCCAGACTGTAAGCTTTTATTCTTTTCAAAAAAACATTAATTACACCATAATATTTGTGTCAGCGTGTGCTTTTTTATTCCAATTTGAAATCTTTGTGGAAGCTTTTTCCTGATAGGCCAGAAGGCCTGAGTATAGATATCCTATTCGTTAAACTCTGTTTGACCATCGAATTAATGCATGAAAAAAAAAATTCTATTCTCTTTTAGTTAATGTTGATTGCACGAAATGGTCACTAAGGACACGTTGTCGTAGTTAGAATTTGTCGTAGATTAAAATTATAGTATTAAATTTTAGTGGCTCCTTTTACATTTAAATAAGAAAAACAAATAAAATTTTAATATTTAAATTTAATGACTTGTTAATCGAAAACTAACTTTGCATTCAATCCTTTATAGCTTTATTGGGTTTTTGTTTTTTAAGGAGATTGTATAAAACAATTTTGAATGAAAAATTTATTGTTTAAGTGAATTTATTCACTTACAACAAAAGTGTAAATTCATTTATTCTGTAGTAATTTCATATATTCACAGAGGAACAATAATCAAGAAATCATATTCATATTATTGAGACGTCTTTTATTTAGTAAATTAATGAACATAGTTTTTCTTGCCTTAATTGTAAACTTAATTAAATGCCATAAGGGTCTAAGTATCCGTAAGGTTATCAAACTCTCATTTCTCTAATGATTTATTAGCACATTGTTTCCATGGCTACCTTCTTTCATCATGATTAAATAATCATTAATCTTTTGTGGAGTCTAATTAACATGTTCATAGAGGTTGAATGCTCACACACCTGGAAGTTAAGAAAAATGTTTGATGCGSCTAAAAATTTGATTATSTAGAAGATTGYRCCATGWCTTATGTCSTTGTTAGATGGATTGAGTATTTAAGTTTGTAGATTTAATCGTGCCAGGGAATCATGTTGATGTGTAATGTCTTAATATGTGGATTATTGCACTGGAATAATGTTATGGTTTTAGATATTGATTATTGCACGCATCAAAATTTAAGGTCAGGAATGGTGGACTAAGATATTAGATTTCATGCGCCTGTGATTGTTGTGATTAGTAGTTAGATTTTTGGCATGCATTAACTATTGATGATGAATGTATAACTAAGTGATTAAGATTGAACATGTGCGTTGAATGATGTATGGTGTAATGCTTAGATTTTACTTTTCTCTTGCATAATGAAAATTTAAGGTAATGCTTGATTGATGGGCTCTTTATTGTGGCGCTCAATGAAGGGTCAATGTGTTGAATGATTGTTGGTTATTTACTTCTTGCACCAATTACTTTATTGTAACGAATGATTGTGTCATTGTGTGTTTGTCATTCATGGTGATGATGTGTCGGATTAGCTTTGTGATCGTTTTAAATGTGTTATTGTTGTTTCACTTAGATAATGCACTATTGTCAATGATGTCGTTATTAATGGTGAGGTATTTTTTTTCCTAACAAAACTTTAAGAGAAAAAAAAAGTTACATGTTGTGGATTGTTTTTGTGGTGGTAATGACTGGGTCGTTACATAAATGGACTAAGAGATATAGGAGTTATGAATCATAGGTGTTATGAAATATATATATTCGGGGTTGTAAACAGTAAGAGTTATGGATCTTAGGGATTATAGGGATTAAGGGTTATAGGGATCATAGGATTGCAGGGATGGTAATGCTTAGAACATGAGGGATTATAATATTTATTTCTTATATTAGAGGTCATAGTTGTTTAGAACTTCGAATGTAGTCATAACCTCCCCACTTCTTTACCAGATCAGACAGCTGGCGGGATTTCTCAAATCCTCTTCTTAGGATCCTGACCATCTGTCTTTTCCCTTCTTGATACTTTCACGAAGTGAACCAAGGACTCCTTCCTGGACTTAATCACCTGTGACACAAAACTCTGACGCCTTCAATCACTCTATATGAACCAACTCCTTATGCTACCCTCGATAGCTTCAAAGACTTTATCCCTCCTTAGCTTTCTCATGACTTTGAGTCTTAGAGAAGATTCTTCCGCGCACTCCTTGCGACAACTCTCAGACACTTCCAAGTGATGAATACCTTTGAATCTGCGCACTCCTGCAGCAGCAGTCTCTCACACCCCTAAGACCTTTCTTCACCTCTGCACTCCTTGCACGGCTCCTGTGTCCAACTGCACTTCTACAGAGATCAGAACAAATGATACCTATCTGAACCCTTTGTCAACACACTCCTTGCGGACACTCTGACTACACTCCTTGGAGGAATTCTTGCTCAGATAAAGAAATAATTGAAACTCATTCTGTCTTCCTTTCACACTTCACTTAGAGCATGACATCATATACACAACATATCAAAGCAAATGTATATCAGGAAGCAAACATTCATGAGCATAACATCAATACACAGAGAACAACACAAACCATGAATTTGAATCAAAGCTTTCTATTAATCCAAATATCTATACATTGGTGTTCTTACACAGCTCTCTGCATGCTCTTTCTCTTCCTTCTTCCTCAGAATTATTGTTACAATGCACAATGAGGGTGTCTATATCCCGTTTCCCTCTTGCTCTCTCAAATAGTCTAATCTAGAATTAAATTCTATCTACCTGCATTAACTATCTTAAATGACTCCTACCTACTAAGGATGAGATTGTATGGCTCAAGGCTCGATTACATTACACAAGTACGTCTCTTCTTAAATGACTTCATTTAAGATGGTGCATCAATCCAAGGGATTTTCAAAATTTCTGTTGGCGCTTGTCCAGCTGTCCATTGTCTTCCGTGCTGGATCGCTTCACATGGGAGATACTCCTGCAACATACTCCCTCACTTGAAAAACTTTCATGGGCTCCTGTCCATGAGATCCTGCATGGTGTATCCATGCTTCTGAATCTCTGTTTCATTCTCCCATCTAACATCTTCAACTGGATGACCCTTCCACATGACCAAATATTCAAAATATTCTTTCCTTCTGGTCTTCTTACCAATTCTTTTATCCAGTATGCGCTCCATCTGTGGCTTTTCTGCAACTAGCATTTGCTTTCGCCACTGAACCTGTGGTTATTCATTTTCTTCTCCTGCTTCCTCAGGCTTATATGGGTACAGATCTGAGATACTGAATATCAGAGAAACTTCGATCCCATCGGGTAATTTAATCTCATAAGTATTCGCCCCAAATTTCCTCAAGACCCTACATTGTCTTATTTTCTTCATCTTCAACTTATGATATGTTCCCCTCGAGAACCTTCCTTTCCTCAAATGTGCCAGAACCAGATCACCAACCTTGAACCAATGTTGTCTTCTATGTTGATCGGCTCTGCGCTTATACTCCTCGCTTGAATTCTGCAATTGCTCCTTCACCTTGCTGTGAAGTTCCTTCATTGCCTCTGCGAATTCTTCTGCACTAGCACTCCTAGTTGCAGTCTGTTCTGAATCTCTCTGTTCAGAAATTCCTATCGGTTGCACACCATAGACAGCTTGAAATGGAGTCTTCCCTGTTCTCCTGTTAACAAAGTCATTATAAGAAAAATATTCTTGCGGCAATATACTATCCCTCTTGTTGTGGTGTTCTGTCACCAAGCTTCTCACCAAGTCTCCCAGACTTCTGTTTACCACTTCCGTCTATCCATCCGCCTGAGGATTGTAAGATGAACTGTACGCCAATTTAGTTCCCAGCTTCTTCCATAAGGTCCTCCATAAATTCCCTATGAACTTTTTGTCTCGATCCGAAACAATACTCCTTGGCAACCCATGAAGTCGAATGACCTCTTTGAAAAACAAGTTCCCAATGTGAGTTGTGTCACTAGTCTTCTGACATGGAATGAAGTGTTCCATCTTAGAAAATATATCCACCACCACAAATATTGAATCATAACCTCTTTGTGTTCTTGGCAACCCCAACACAAAATCCATGCTGACCGCATCCAACAGACTCTCTCGTATGGGCAATGGTTGATAAAACCCTGCATTATGCTTTATTCCCATTGAATGCTGGCAAATTTTGCATCTGTCCATGAATCTCTTGACATCTGCTCGCATTGACAAATTTCGTGAACGTCTTGTCGTAACCAAAATGCCCTGCCAATCCTCCACTATGTTTCTCCTTTAACAGATTCTCCCTCATGGAGCATTTCAGAATACACAGTTGATTGCCTCTGAACAGAAATCCTTCCTGGATCATGTATTCTATCCATGGGCTTCTGTCTCTGAGAACTGGATGCTCAGCTGCTTCATATGCCTCCTCAAAATCTGGATCATCTTTGTACATGTCCCTGAGATCATCAAAACCCAACGTTTTGACTTTGAACTCCTGCAACAACAAACACTTCCTGCTCAAAGCATCAACAACTTTGTTAGCAGTACCAGAAATATGTTTAATCACAAAAGTGAATTTTTGAATATATTCAACCCATTTGACATGTTTCTGATTCAACATTTCCTGTTGAGTCACAAACTGCAATGCATGATTGTCACTATACAAGACAAATTATTTCGGGATCAAGTAATGGCTCCATTTGTTTAATGCTTGGATGATAGCATAAAATTCCTTATCATAAGTGGAATATTTCAACTTTTCTTCATTCATCTTCTCGTTGAAATACAACATCGGCCTGTCTTACTGACTCAAAACTGCCCCGATTGCAAATCCGCTTGCATCGCATTTCACCTGAAATGTCTTTTGGAAATCCAGCAACACCAAAACTGGTTGTTCTGTGATCTACCTCTTCAACAGATTGAAGCTCTTCTTGGCTTCCCTAGTCCAGTGAAAATACTTGTGTCTTTTCTTCATTGTATCCATCATCGCTATGCTAATTCCACTGAAATTCCTGATGAATTTTGGTAGAAACTAGCCAATCCGTGAAAACTTCTCTCCTAAAAAATATTTTTCGGTGATGGTCAATTCTTGATCACCTCCACCTTATCTGGATCCATCCTCAACTCATTTTCTGAAATAACAAACCCCAAGTAAATGAGCTTTGTCTTCATGAATGAGTACTTCTTCATGTTTATTAACAACTTCTCCTACTGTAATTTTTGCATCACAGTAGCCAAATGCTTCAGATGCTCCACTGTTGTTTTACTGAAAACCAATATGTCATCCAAATACACAATGACAAATTTCCCGATGAACTCCTTCAGGACATCGTTCATCAACCTCATGAAAATACTTGGTGCATTTGTTAAGACAAATGGCATAACAAGCCATTCATACAACCCCTCGTTGGTTTTGAATGTTGTCTTCCATTCATCACCTTCTCTCATGCGGATCTGGTGATAACCACTTTTCAAATCAATCTTTGAAAAATACTTGGCTCCACTCAAGAAATCCATCAGATCATCCATCCTCGGCAATGGAAACCTGTACCTGATGGTTATCTTATTAATCACACTTGAGTCAGTACACATCCTCCAACCTCCATATTTTTTCGGACTGAGTGCTGTCGAAACAACACATGGACTCAAGCTTTCTCTGACCAAACCTTTGTCCAACAAATCCTGGACTTACCTTTTAACCTCTTCATTCTCCTATAGCGTCAATATGTACACGTCTTTGTTTGGCAAACTGACTCTTGGTATGAGATCAATATGATGACTTACACTTCTGATCAGTGGCAACGAACGAGGTAATTCATCCACTACAATATCAATGAACTCTTCCAGCAGTTCCTGAACTTCTTCTGGTATATCATCCACTCTTGTGCTAGTCAGAACAATCCTCGGCTTCCTAACCACAATGAACTGTGGATCCTCCTTCTTCTTAAAATCTATAAGAAGTTCCTTCCCACTCATGAGAACTATCGTGTTGCTTACTTCCAGCTTCACCTCCTTATCTTTTATTGGAAGCAACATGTGTGTCCTCCCATTCTTCTCCAGGGTGTATGTGTTCATTCACCCATCATGAATCACATTTCTGTCATATTGCCATGTTCTACCTAGAAATAGATGACAAAAATCCATAGGAATGACATCACATAATATCTTATCATTATATCCTCCTATCTTAAATTCAACTAAACATTGTTTAGTGACATTTACCTGATGTCCCGTTTGTAGCCACGAAACTTTATATGGACTTGGATGATCAGTCGTCTCTAGCTCTAGCTTCTCTACCATCTCGGTTGAAACGAGATTGTCCATGCTACCACTGTCCACAATGACCTTGCATACCCTATCCTTGGTCTTTCAAGTAGTCCTGAAAAGTCTCGTCCTTTGGACTAAACGTTCCACCTCTTTCGCTGGTGTCAAAAGGACTTTTTTCATCATCAACAATCTTCCACCTTCAGTGTATTCTACCTCAACATCTTGCCTTTGTGCCTCGGCGATGTGAGTTTCTCCAGTTTCTTTCTTTTTCTCTAGACACTCGTAAGACTTGTGCCCATTCCTTGCACATGTGAAGCATGTTATTACTCCACCTCTTCCCTTCCTCTACCTCTAGTGCAAGGAAAAGTGTTGTTGTCAGCATAATCTCCTCTCTGCTCAGTATGTTGTCCTCTCTGTTCAGCGTATCACCCTCGTTGTGAGCTTCCACCCCTCTCTGTCCGTGTCTAAGGTTTCTTCCAGTCATCCCTGGGCTTTTGGGTTCTTTTCCGGGAAACTGATTTGCCTCTGGGCTGACTTCTGCCTTTGCCCCTCTGACTCTACTTTCGGCTCAGTTTCTCTTCATATTTCAGAGCCATCTGATAAGAATCTTTCACCGTTCGGATGGTCACCATACTCATTTCATCCTGAATCTCATATCTCAGACCATTCATATGCCTGACTACTTTTTCGTCATTGCTTTCACGATGACCTGCCCTGATATTCAACCTGTAAAACTCTTTAGTATATTCCTTCACTGACGTTAGCTTCTGTCTTAGGTTCTGCATCCTTCTGAACAGAGTAATTTGGTAATCTCTCGGGATGAATTTCTCTTTCATCTTTGCAATCATTCTATTCCAGCTCTTGATCTTTTGCTTGGCTTTACAGCGTCTGTCAGCTTGTAGTTCATCCCACCACAATGCTGCGTGTCCCTTCAATCTTGTAACAACATGCTTGACCTTATTGTCTTCTTCGACATATTCATAGTCGAAGTATGTGTCCAGAGCTCTAATCCAGTCTAGAATCTCCTCTGCATCCAAGTTTCCTTCATAAACTGGAATGTCCATCTTTTCTTTTGCACCCATACTGGCAATAGCTCTCATC
Source organism: Picea engelmannii (assembly GCA_009831015.1). NCBI lineage: Eukaryota > Viridiplantae > Streptophyta > Pinopsida > Pinales > Pinaceae > Picea > Picea engelmannii. Next base: position 136,482 of record ML829512.1, on the reverse strand, counting down.
AGACACTCGTTTGCTGCATCCTTGGCTGCAACTTCCTCTTTTTCATGTCCAACATCATCTTCACTTTCGGACTAACTGATATCTCCTACATTAGTTGTGCGCCTTTGTTTTATCTCCACGTCCACAAGTCTGGTGCATATGTTATGAAGATCTCTTTCTACTTCTGGATTCTGCACCTGCCTACCCCTTCCTCTGGACGTCTCCCTTTCCTCCTCTGGATTGGGTGATTGTCTATCTCTTCTCCTTGGTGGCATGGTGAATCTTCCCTTTCCCTGCTATAGAAAGAAAAGAAGCTTTTCTCATCTTTGATACAACTTGGTGTAGGCGCGCTCACAAGGACGTCCGCTCACAGGATATTCCCTTTACCATGGCCCGAAGAACTCAAATATCCTTCTATTTCTCTATCGGGAAGTCTGCACCCACATAAATCTTCGCGCGATCTCTCTTTACTTATCGTGGGATCGGAATTTGCGACTTCCCGAGGTCAGTGGTCGAGCGTAGGACTCTAGAATCCCCGACTCCCGATTTAAGTCAATGCTGACCTTTTCATTTACCCTATGGAAACTCTTCTTATCGTGATTTCGACACTCGCGGTGTCGAGAAACTCGATTCTCCAACTCTCGAGTCCCGATATGAAGAAACTCCGTTGCGCTCGCGAGTTGACTTTTCAACGGTCCCTTCACTCCATCGGCATTTCAGAATTTGCAAGATCGCGAATCCTAATGCATATGTTTCGATTCCCCCGATCTCACGAATGTCGATTTCCCGATATGATTCTTCTTTTGGGACTTTCTCCGAAGGTTGAGATTGTTGCCACGCGTCCTCAAAGATGGATGGCTCTCGTATGCTTCAGGGTTTTCACCTTGGAAATTCTTGATTCTTCTATTATGATGAGACGACATCAGCTAGGTCCTAGACGTAACTTACCTCCTCATCAGGATTTCGGATTTCAGACTAAGAGTATCCTGTCCTCAAGACCTCCGATACGTTGAACCCGTACTTCGTCAGATCTTCTGACACGCATTCCAAATGATGGACAGTTCCGATCGAACCTCGGACTTCGCCAAACGCAAGGTCTAACCACTCACTTATATGAGCCCCGATGACCAAATCCCCGATATACCGATGACTCTTGATTTCCGCCACCTGTCCCAACAGATGGACGACTTTGAACTTGTCGGGATTTTCACGATGGATTTGTTGGATCTCTGGTCCAAGGTATTTTTCAATTTTCCAAACCCCGCTGCCTCAATATCTTGATGCCTTGTCGGGGTTTTCCCTCTTCTCACGAGGATTTAAATCCTGTGCAACTCCTGTCAATCGGACGGTTGAAGGGTAATTGGGTGATGATTCGATGTCTCACGATCCTTGGAACTTGAACTCCGAACGTAGCCGTAACCTCCCCACTTCTTTACCAGATTAGATGGCTGGAGGGATTTTGCAAATCCTCTCCACAAGATCCTGACCATCTAACTTTTCCCTTCTTGATACTTTCACGAAGTCAACCAGGGACTCCTTCCTGGACTTAATCACCTACGACAAAAAACTCTGACACCTTGAGTCACTCGATACACACCAACTCCTTATGCTACCCTCCATATCTTCAAAGACTTTATCCCTCCTGAGCTTTCTCATGACTCTGAGTCTTAGAGAAGATTCTTGCCTGCACTCCTTGCGACAAATCTCAGAAACTTTCAAGTGCTGAATACCTTTGACTCTGCGAACTCCTGCATCAAAAATCTCTCACACCTTACTCAGGTTTGCAACCCTGAGACTTTTTTTCGCCTACACACTCCTTGCACGGATCCTGTGCCGAACTGCACTTCTGTAGAGATAAGAACAAATGCTACTTATTTGAACCCTCTGTCAACGCACTCCTTGCGGACACTTCGACTACACTCCTTGCAAGAATTCTTGCTCATATAGAGAAACAATTGAAACTCATTCCCTCTTCCTTTCAGACTTCACTTAGAGCACGAAATCATATACATGGCATATCAAAACAAATGTATATTAGGAAGCAAACATTCATGAGCATAAAATCAATACACAGAGAACAACACAAACCATGAATTTGAATAAAACCTTTCTATTAATCCAAATATCTTTACATGGGTGTTCTTATACAGCTCTCTGCATGCTCTTGCTCTTCCTTCTTCCTCATAATTATTGTTACAATGCATAATGAGGGTGTCTATCTCCTGTTTCCCTCTTGCTCTTTAAAACAGTCTAATCTAGAATTAAATTCTATCTACCTGGATTAACTATCTTAAATGCCTGCTACCTACTAATGACGAGAGTGTATGGCTCAAGGCCTGATTACATTACACAAGTGCGTCTCTTCTTAAATGACTTCATTTAAGATGGTGCATCAATCTAAGGGATTTTCAAAATTTGTGCTGGCGCTTGTCCAACTTTCCATTGGCTTCTGCACTGGCTCGCTTGACGTGGGAGATGCTCCTACATCACCCTTAGTCTCCCACAAGATCAACCGGTGAAGTATTGACTCAAGGGGTTTGATGTGTACTAAACTCATTTAGGAGGCAAGTGGCACCTTTGGAGCACGTAGTGTGTCTTGAAGGGAACGTTGTGTGAATAAAACAAAATCATGCGAGTGCCACCCTTGTAGCATGTAGTGCATCATGAAGGCAATACCGTGATTTTAACTATGGTAAGTTAATAAACCTAGTGACTAGAAAATTATACCTCCTTAGGATCTCATCGGCCTTAAAATGAATGATGCGATGAGTAAAGTTTAATATAATTTTTCCCTTAAAAACTGTTGCCAAGCTAAGTGAATTTAAAACCCAAGTCTAAGTAGAACCTATGAAAAAAAAAAAACTAATTAGACACAACAAGAAGGGGGTAAAGAAAATTCAATCTTTATTAATTAAAGTAAATTTTTTAATGAAGGTTTAATTATTAAAAAGGGAGTAAATGGTTGTTTTTCTAAACTTGCTAATTCTGAACTTAGTTAAAAAAAGGGGAA